>LZPO01008693.1:11067-24467 GCA_001675575.1 Neotoma lepida | reverse complement strand
GGGGGGGGGGGAGGTGTGAGGAGTGGAGGGAGGGAAAACTGTGGACAGGATGTATTGTATAGGAGAAGAATCTATTTTCAATAAAAGTTTAAAAATACATTGTATACATGTATAAAGTCATCAAAATAAAAATATTACTTAAAATTCAGAAGCCCTTCACAAAAATAAATATTTCTATACTAAATGCTTTATTTTGTTTTATTTTAATATGNTATGCTCAGGTAACTCTATTTAAAAATACAAAAGTGGATGCAAGACTTGATGGCACACATTCTTAATCCCAACTCTAGCACTGGGAGGCAGAAGTGGGTAGATCTCTGTGATTTTGAGGCCAAGCTACTCTACATAGTGAATTCCAAGACAACCAGGGCTATGTAGATCTCTCCAAAAACAAACAAACAAACAAAAAAAACTGTCTCAGAAAACCAAAAAACAAAGAAACAACAACGAAACAAGTGAAGTAGAAATACTACATGACATGACCTTGATTTTTTTCATTTTATGTAATTTTATATGTATTTATTTATTTTACATCCCTATTACAATTTCCCCTCCCTCCTCTCCTCCCAGCCGCTTTTCCCTTCCCCTCTGTCCCCCCTCAATTCCTCCTCTATTTCTCTTCAGAAAGGGGCACGTCTTCCATGGATAACAACAAAACATGGCACATCAAGTTGCAATAAGACTAAGCACCTCCCCTTGTATTAAGGCTGAGTAAGGCAGCCCAATATGAGGATTAGGGTCCCAAAAGCCAGCAAAAGAGTCAAAGACAGACCCTGCTCCCACTGTTAGGAGTCCCACAAGAAGACCAAGCTACACAACTGTCACATATATGCAGAGGGCCTAGGTCAATCCCATGCAGACTTCCTAATTGAAGGTTCAGTCTCTGTGAGCTCCTATGAGCCCAGGTTAGTTGATTTTGTGGGTTTTCTTGTGATGTCCTTGACCCCTCTGCCTCCTACAATTCCTCTTCCCTCTCTTCGGGAGGATCCCCTGAGCTCAGCCTAATGTTTGACTGTGGGTCTGCATCTGTTTCCAGCAGTTACTGGATGAAGAATCTCTGGTGAAAATTGGGCTAGACACCAATCTATGAGTATAGCACAGTATCAGAATATCATTAGGCATCATTACCTTGACTTTTTCCCCCTCCAATCTTATTTGGTTCCATCCAAGGTCTCTGAGCTATCCAGCCTCCAGGTGTTGGTACTCCAGACAGTGTCAGGGGTAGGCTCACTCTCATGGCATGGATCTAAGGCTAGACCAGTCATTGCTTGGCCACTCTCAATCTCTGTGCCACATTTACCCCAGCACATTCCATAGGTTGGACAGATTGTCAGTCAAAACTTATGTGGCTGGGTTGGTATTCCAATTTCTCCACTGAAAATGTTTCCTGGTCACAGGAGATGGCCTTTTCATGCTATGTATCCCCTATCGCTAGGAGTCATCCTTATAGATTCCTGGTTGTTTCCCTTGCACCAAGTTTCTACCTGACCCTGAAATGCCCCTGTTCCATTTCCAGTCATCTTTTTCAGTACTCTTCCCCCACTTCCCATCCCCTACCCGATCCCACATGTTCCCATCCCTACCTGCCCCCAGTTCACCCACAAAAATCTCTATTTCCCCTTCCCAAGGAGATCCATGCATCCCCACTTGGGCCCTCCTTGTTACCTAGCCTCTCTAGGTCTTTGGATTTAGCATGGTTATCCTTTACTTTACATTATATTATCTACTTATATCTACTTATAAGTGAGTACATACCATGTTTGTCTTTCTTGGTCTGGGTTACCTCACTCAGGATGATTTTTTTTCTAGTATCATCCATTTGCCTGCAAATTTTCTGATGTCACTGTTTTTAACAGCTGAGTAATACTTCATTGGGTAAATGTACTACATTTTCTTTATCCATTCTTCATCTAGTTGAGGGGATCTAGTTGTTTCCGAGTTCTGGCTAATACAGATAAAGCTGCTATAAATATAGTTGAGCAAGTGTCCTTTTGGTGTGATTGAGCATCCTTTGGGTATATGCCCAAGAGTGGTACAGCTGGGTCTTGAAGTAGATTTTCTCAATTTTCTGAAAAACTGCCATTTTGATTTTCAAAGCGGCTGTACAAGTTTGCACTCCCAGGACCTTCATTCTTAACATGACAGATACATAATTCCCTTTGCATGGCTCAGTTTTACTTAAAACCCATTCAGATACATGAGTTACAGATGTTCTCATGGCAAGGCCTTTGGGATGTGAATGCAGGATGAAAACAAATATTTAAAAATAACTTAAGAAACAGACAGAAAAAAATTACATTTGAAAACCCTCATTGTAGTCTCAAGATTAGCAATAGCCCTCAGCAAAATAGAATGTGTGTCTCATTGAAATTGTACACCCAGCAGTGTGGGTGTGTGGAAGGTCACAGCATGTCACTTGCGAATGTAGGAGGAGAGATGCTGTAAGGACGTCACTTGGCAGATGACAAATATCCTCCAGGCTTTTCTAGATTAAAACCTGCCAAACATGAAATTTCTACATAAAGCTGTCAACTGATCTGTGGCACTATTGTATCGCTACAGATTTCAGGAGAGATAGCCAACAGAATGAAGTTGAAACACATGCACCAAGATTAAAAGCAGNGTTGAATGTTTGGGAGCAAAAGAGGACAGGGAGACTACAAATAGAACTTGAAATATGTGGAGGTAGAATATGAAAAATTAATAATGGACAAGATAAAACTCCAGGCGACAAAATAAATTTCAGGCCTCTGGACAGTATCCTTTTCATGTAAATTTAGTGTGAGAGACGAGAGGAACTCTGAGGAAATGAGGGAGGAGGGAGAACAGGGTTCTGAGCTTCTACACTGTGATGGAGTCCCCTAAGCTTCAGCCTTAGCTCTGCCATGTATCTGTATTTGATCTTGGTAAATTAATTTATTGTTACTTTTCATGTAAATATTTTTTCTCCAAAATGGGAATGATATCCTTTCCAGAGTTCCATGATAGGGTTTAAGTTACATAATACAGTCAGAGGTCTTGGCTACAATGCCTAGTAAATACCAAAGTCCAAATAAATGATTACTGCTTAGTTGTCCACTTGCTTAATCAAACAACGTGAGANTTAGTCTCTATAAACTGAATGACATTTTCAAGATCGCAGACAAATTGTTGTGATGGTAACTACTATATGAATTTCTCTATTCTCCCCTTTGGACATTGTCCTGGAAGGATANATGAATATGATTTTTTGTTGTTATTTATAGATTGATTTGGTCAATTTTAGTTGNCCATATTTAGGNGTTTTAGGTCTCAGAGGGACTGAGACCAGGACCAGGCAAGAGTCATGTTATGGGCTTGGTGGAATGTTCTCATTGGTTTCGTCGACTTGTAAACGCAGCTTATTTCAAATATTTTCAGCATGACACTCCATGCCCCTCCTCATGGGTTCTAGGAGCCTTCCTCACTCTGTGACTTGATGCATTTAGGAAAGGTCAGCTGTCATTATTAATGACATACCCAGTGTCTTGAAGTAGAACTCCACACAGCTGGATGTGAAGACAGTGATGCTGATGACTGTAATTGATGCCAGTGATCTGACTGCAAACTGGCAGGAATTGAAGTGTTCTTAATAGCTGTGAGCTTTCCTATTCNGTTCTCCCTATCTTCTCAAAACGCAAACGCAAAATTGGATGGATGCTGTCTTAATGTTATTCAAAGGATCCTTACTTCTCTTTGCAAATCTAATATATTGATGGGTCATTTTCTAACAATGAGAAAACCTACTAGTGACATTTATATTTTAACAAGAATTCCAACTTTGATTCACTGTCATAAAACTNAATAATATTATACAGTCCTGATTATTTATTTATTTATTTATTTATTTATTTTGGTTTTTTGAGATGGGGTTTCTCTGTGTAGCCCTGACTATCCTGGTATGCACTCTGTAGACCAAGCTCACCTCAAACTCAGGGATCCAACTGCCTCTGTCTCCTGAACNCTAGGATTAAATGTGTGTACCACTATACCTGGCTTTAAGCCCTGATGTTTTTAAATGGAATAATCTCTAATTGGCTTTGAAACATAATTTTCCAATACATTAATAGCTAAGNTTTTTATTGTTTGACAATGTCATGATTCTTATAATGAATTTAACCATTTTAACACATTCTGCTCTGTTGTCTGCTTCCCTCTCCCACTGAAAATCTTCTTCCCAACATGTTCCCCTCCTACCCTCAGGCCCTCTTTTTTGTATGCAATGCTCTCAGTTTAATTAGTTTTTGACCAAGAACAGATGAGAGATTTCCCTTGTTCCTATGTAATCTTTTCAACAAGAACATGCTCCCACAAAACCACAGCTATATAGGGACTTTCATGGCAGCTATTAAGGCAGTCAGTGAGCTCATATATCTTGGTGTTTAATGATATGTCACAGGCAAGGAAAGAAAATCTATAAGTAGAATAAGTCTCAGCTCTATTAGAGAAAGATCTATGCCTTTTCGTAATGGAAAAAGTTCAATGTAATTAACCAGGTAGCTATCTGTGTCCCTCGTGGAATGATACCATACTCAGGGCTTAGTGTGGGTCACTGCTGAGCACCAAGCAGCATCATTATCCATGCCACACTTAGTGAAGGGAATCCCATGTTACTGAGCCCNTGTATTAACCTGACCTTATACTGCGGTTGGGTTCTATCAAGTGATCTTGGAAGAAGAACTGTATTGGCTGAAGAAATAAAGTGATACACCCACAGAGTCTGTCATTTTGCCTGACTTCATAATTAAGATTGATGATTGCTGTGGATCCTTGGGTGAGCTTTCACGTCAGACACAAACATAGGTCTATCCATATAAAATGACTTGTANACATTTTCTTGTGTAAAATTTTTGTCAGCATTCCTCCAATCTGCACTGTTGCAAGTCTCTACATATCTATATTCTATTAACTAATAGCATCAATTTGGGTCAACACTCATTCCAAACACAGGAGGCAACCAAACATTCTGCTTGAAGTTATGACTACTAGCAATACTTTCCTACCTCACACTCCTTCAGGCCATCTTGCAGATGGGGTTTAAGTCACATAAATGAACATTTAGAGAGAAATAGAATATTATGAGCATATACATGAACCAGACTAACAGTTTTTTTCTTCATTAGCACTGATTGTGAAGAACATTGTTAGAGCCCATAGACATAGACTGGAGGAGAGAAGATGATTTAAGAGCAACCTGAATAAAAGCAATCTGAGTCTCCTAATCATACACCTTATGATTTTGGAGCCTACTTAAACTGGTTCTTAGACACCATTTCTACATGATGATGTACTTTCCTGGATACATAGAATCTATAGCAGAGTGAGCCAGGCATCACTTGGTTTGCAGCAGTAGTCTTGGATTCTGTGATCATCAGAGTCTTCTCCAGGACTTGGTTGCAAGTCAGAAAATGTTCCCCAAAAGGGAGCTGTGTATGTTTGGAGGACTGCATTGATTTTCTCCAAAACTGATTTGCTCTGTGGTTCTGTTTTATTAAGTGACAAACAACATGCAGCATCCCTAGTTTCTANGATGACATTTTTATTCTTGGATGTGCTGTAGCTCAAAGCCAAACAGCAGGGGATTTGTAATGAAATANGAACTTTTTGAAAAGTCTTTCTTGTTCTGTTTCTCAGCAGATACTGCTACTCTGCAGTGAATTCTAGATGCATGAATCTTTGACATGGGCAGATGGTGCAAAGTTCACTGACATTTAGAAGATTGTCTCAACATTCTTTTGAACATTTGCTCTGACAGAGAAAGTCCATTGACTTTGATGGGTTTATCTTCCACCATCTAGCTTGAATGAATTTTGTTGAGGCATCTAAAGTGAATTCCTTTCCTCCTTATCAGCTCCAATAAATATGATGAAGTTTATGAAGACAACTTGTGTAGATAGAATTGGGGTATATGTTAAGAAGATGAAGACATTTATGAGCTGTGAACTTCTGGGTGGGATAGCAGATTAGAAACTATCTTTAAGTGACCTCATTAAAAGAGATGTCAGGGAAAACAAGAGTGGGGAAGATTTAACAAAATAATGTATTAAAAAGCCCTGTAAAAATCTGTGATGTTGAAACCCAAGTAAATCTTTAATTAAAGGTAATTGTAGAACATAGGTGACATAAAAGAACAGGGTGAGAATTTACTTGAGGTTAATGGTTTAAGTAAGAATGTCAATAGGGGCAGAACAGTGAGAAGGGAGGAAGGAGTATTTTGAAAATTAAGGATGGATGAGGAAGCCTTATGAAAATCCACTGGCATATAAACTAATTTAACAAACATAATATAAAACTGAAGGTTTGAAGAGGTGTCCACCTTGAAGAGGTGGACAATGCTGTTTCCAGAAGACATGGGTTATTAAAGGAAAATCTCAGTGAATAGCATAGGATACCNCCCTACTAGTTATTGATCAAGAAATTCAAGAGGCCCACTAAACAATTCATGCTGTTGCAACTGCTCTTAGTGCCAACCATAACTAGTGGTAAGACCTTACTGCTGAAAATATCATTCTCTTTCGTCATGGGACCTAAATAAATCAATCTCAAACTGACTAGGAAATCCTCTCCCTGAAAATTAGCTTTCATAGTACTGCATAGTGCTATGAAGGCTGCTTAGGATACACAAACATCAACTGTCTAATCTTGCACTGGATTTTGTCTGCTACAACACCTACAGAATACACAAGTTGTGGTCACTGGTTCAATAGTGGCAGGACAATTATAGGAGTTACCAGCAATTTTCTGATTGGATTTGAAGCTGTTCTATAGGAGATACATAATGCCTGTTATGATAAAGCTGTTCAAATCCCATGATTTGAAATATCATAGCCCCTAGGAGAGAACGTAATATGGTTGTTTCATTAAATGGTTATGTTGTCAAATATTGTTCTAAATATTTATGATTATACACAGATTTGTGTTTCTTATAACCTTGGTCAGAGAAGTTTCTTTCTGCAGCAGGTAATGATTAGTTTAGAGACTGAAAGTTGATCAAAGTCCTGAAAATAAATGATTATGAATACTCAACCCTCAGTGGGATATCTATAGCAACCCCCTCATCCCATTCAATGTTCATGGAATAATATGATAAAAAGGATTAGAACGAATGTAAGAGCTGGGTGATCTTGGTGCATGTCTTTAATCCCAGCACTAGGAGGGCAGAGGCAGAGGCAGGCAGATCTCTGTGAGTTCGAGACCAGCCTGGTCTACAGAGTAAGTTCCGGGACAGGCTCCAAAACTGCACAGAGAAACCCTGTCTCAAAAAAAAAAAAAGAATGTAAGAGCTAGGGGGCATGGGGAGAAAAGGTGTGAAACTCTTTTCTGGACTTGACATGGCTACTGAACAAATCAACTCATAGCAGCTGTGGTTGACTGTACAAAACCTTCACAAGATCAAGCCAGTAAAAATATTCCGTCAAAGTTGTGTGAGAAGGCTCTAGAGGAGTAACTGTTGGCAGTTTATGGCTACTGAGAAGGCCTCTGGCTCATCATCATCACTGGGCCCTCACTGAAACTCCTCTCAGATATGCATCCTTCTGTTGCTCTGAGTCATGGAGATTCTATGGCTATCATTCCTCAGGACCAGTCCCTTCCTTCATGTACTCCAGCAGGTCATAGAGGGGCAGATACAACTCTTAACTTTCAATTTTAAGAAGTATCTTCAAGATTTCCCACCCCCTCCACAATTCCACAATTGTACTTCTGGCCTATGATGCTGCACATCTTTCAAACAAGAAAATTGTTCTGTTTTTTTTTCACTTAAAATTTCACAGCTTCTTTTGTGACCTGTGCATTGTTTCTCCAAAGGAACTTTTAAAATCATACTTCTGTATTGTACTGTTTAATTACATTGTACATAATTTGTTACATTTAATTACTGTTGTTTGCTTTGAATTTAGTTAGTTGGAACACAGAATTGATAGTAACAGCAGCACATTCGTGTAGCTTTCCCGATATTTCAAAAAAAAAATAGGTATAGAATGCCTAGAGCAGAAACAATATCTTCCAAGAAGACTATTTCCAGGAACCCAATAGTCCAAACAGGCCAGGTCAACACAAATGCAGCAAAAGAAGCTTCGCTTGGGCAAGCAATAGTATCTAATAGGCCTTAGATGCAGAAAAATAGAAATTCCCAGAAGAGTTGGAGAGATGGCTCAACAGTTAAGAGCACTGACTGCTCTTCCAGAGGTCCGGAGTTCAATTCCCAGCAACATGGTGCCTCACAACCACCTATAATGAGATCTGGTGCCCTCTTCTGGCCTGCAGGGACACATGCAGACAGAACACTGTATACACAATAAATAAATAAATAAATCTTAAAAAAAAAAGAAATTCCCAGAAAATCCTCATTTCTACAAAATGAGGTTCTCTACCAAAGTGAAAGAATTAGTTAGCAAATTGAGAAAGACTATTCAAAAACCCAAAGTACAGAAAGGGCAAGCATACTTTATGACAGTTAAGAACATGTTNGGTATCCTAACCATCACAGGTATGTGAAAAACAGAGCAAGGAAAAAGCACTGAGAAGTCTGCTGACTAGAAGCTGAAGTTAGGGAAAGTTTCTCAGTCAAATGCAGTGTAGGGAATTTCAATTTTGATTAAGAAAACATCATTTTTTTATGAAATTATTAGATAAAAATTAACTGGAAAAACGAGGTTCTGGTAAAATTATTATTTTGATCTAATTTTAATTTCTGCGTCTTGTTTCTGCTAGCCCAGTTCATTTTCTCCACACTCAGGGCTATTGGAGTACAAGCTTAAAACAGTGGACTGACCCACGAAAGTAAGATTTACCAAGTGAGCATGCCACAACATCATGGGACTCTGGGATATGATCAAGAAACAAAGAGAACCAAAGGGATGCCCGAAANAGCTATGATAAACACTAACAGTATAAATGATCTATGAAAAGGAATTATAGAAGCAAATTCCCCAAAAGTAGGCAAACAAAAGATACTCAAACACAAAAGACAAATGGGACCCAAATAGATATGACTGAAGAGGAAACTATGAGCAAAATAACACAGTGAAAATACCAAAAATAAAAAGGAAACACAATATTTAAAGCTGNGTGAAATTTGCTGTGCCAGAATATAGTGTGTGTATCTTTAGGTTTGTAATGTCTTCTTGGTTAATTGTTCCTTACTGACCATGAAGTGTCTTTCTTTATCTTTTCTTACTCATTTTGATTTGCAGACTATTTTGTCAGATAATGGGCTATTGATGTCTGCTTGTTTCCTGCTCCAATTGCTTGGGAAATTATTTTTTATCTCATCAACTCTAAGGTAGCACCTATACTGGAAGGTAAGATGAGTTTTTTGTAGACAACAGAAACATTGAGTTTTGTCTCTTAATCCATTCAACTAAGTTGTATCTTTTGGATGGGGAATGAGGACATCAATGTTTACAATTGTTATGGAAAGGTGTATGTTGATTGTTGTCACTGTATTGTTATTTTTGGTGTTTGTGTTCTTAGCCTCATTTTGGCTGATTCTGTCGTCATGGCTTCTTTGGTTTTCTTTCTATAGCCTCTTGACTATTCTTGTTCTTTTCAATTTGAAGTATTGCTTCCTGTATTCTCTGTAGGGCTGGTGAGAGTGGCATGACTTCTTTTAGCTTGTTTACATCATGCAAAGTCTTTTCTTTCTATTCAATTACCAGATAGTTTTCTTGAGAACAGTAGCACAGATTAGCATCTATAGTCTTTTAGAGTGCAATTGGAATACATTGCTCCAGACTCTTCGGGCTACTAAAGTTTCCACCNAGAAGTAAGCTGTTATTCTGACCTGTTTGTCTTTATACATGACTTGTGATATTTCTATTTTAGCTTCCAATACCCTTTCTTTGTTCTGTATATTTAGTGTTTATCTATAACATGCTGTGGGGAGTTTCTTTTCTGGTCCTGTCTAGTTGTAGTCTTGTGTGGTTTTATGTAAGTCTTTCCCTACTCTGGGGAAAATTTCNTCTATGATCTTGTAGAAGACCTGCTCTATGTCATTGACCTAAGATTCTTCTACTATAATTAGTATATTTGGTTCTATCATGATGTCCCAAAGTTCCTATGTATTCCTTTTGTGATATATACTTTTTTCACATATATATGTGTGTGTAATACATGTATATATTAGTCACCTCCTCTCAACTCTTCCCTGTTTTACCCTCTCATTCCACTGGTAAAGCTTTCCTCTGAGATTTATTTGGGTTGTTGACTTTTTCAAATTCATCTTTATTTCAAGCTGAGTTTTCTTCAGTATTTATATCTCTTTATTGAATTCAGTTTTAAAATCCTGAATTGTCTTCATAATTTCATGTTTTTTGGATTCCAATTAATAGTTCATTCCTATCCTTTTTATGATCTTTCAGATTTTTATTTGTATCCTCTTTGAATTAATTGTATTCTTCGATCATGAATATAATTATTTAAAAGTCTATGCCCTGTGGCTGATCTACCTGTTTTGCATTAGAACACAGTTGTATAGGACTACTTTATGGATTTTTGTATGTGGGAGGGGTTATTGTCTTGGCCTTTCATATTGTTTGTGATATGACTTCAGCATGTGGTCTTCTTTCACTGATGTNTGTCCAATATGACATTCTAGCCAGATTCTGTTGAGTGAAAATTTTTACTGTCTCCCAAACTTGGGGACAATGACCTCCTAAGATCCATATACTGTCTAAAAGCCCAGGNGCCATGCAAGTGAAACCTCCCTACGACTGTTGGTCACAGAGAAGGAGGCTTAAGAGTCTCCTTGAACAATATAGGTTATTTCCTTGCCATTGACCTTGGTTGCCCCTTCTCCTGGAACTTAAATATAAAACACTATTGCTGAAGACACTTCAGACATAGGACTGAGAGAAACTGAGCTGGAACTGAATTCGAAACCTCCTCCTAAAGGGCGATCACTGATAAATATAGGAAAATTCTAAATAAGCTACCAAGGGAAAACACAATTGGTAGACTACCCAGCTATACAGCCTGTGAACCACAACAATGACTGAACTGGCAAGATATCATCACTGGCACAATAGTGACATATAACTTGGGGGCTAACCAATTGCTATCTGATTGGACTTATAACCTGGGAATTTGTGCCTGGCATTATAAACCTAGCCAACTTCCCATGGCCAGAGATGTCAGAGGTCCAAGAGNAAAAATTATTATAAACCATATTAGTATGGTTTCTTCCTATATTCTAAACTCTTATCCTTATACCATAAAGGTAAGTATTGCTTTCATCCCTCACCAAAGAAGCTTCTTTTTGAAGCAGATAGAGGCCATTATACACAGGCACAACTGGCCAAATACCCAGAATAAATGGCTCTGGGAAAAACTAGGATGAATTTGTACATCTACGA
Organism: Neotoma lepida; assembly: GCA_001675575.1. NCBI lineage: Eukaryota > Metazoa > Chordata > Mammalia > Rodentia > Cricetidae > Neotoma > Neotoma lepida. Next base: position 13,095 of record LZPO01008693.1, on the reverse strand, counting down.
TGTAACTTCCATACTCAAGACTCAGGGAACATTGTGGAAGACAGTCCATAAGGCTCAAAAAGAGCCAGAGGACCAGCATGCCAACTATGAGAGAATCTCTTTGAAACACAAAAAGTTACATAAACAAGATTTCCATTATGACCACACCAGTTGACATGCCAATTGGGAATGTGGAATTTCACAAAGCCCCATATTTANATGTGGAGCTACAGGAAATCAATGGCTGCTGTAACACAGAGAATCAATTTTCTTCAAATATAAGTTTGCTGATAGGTTATTCACTGAATCTCTTAAACANATGTGCATATAAACAACACTAATAGGACTCAGTAGATGTGTGTGTGCCTGTAAAAACAATAATTAAAGAAGAACATTCATTAATTCATGAGAGTGTGGGAGGAACATGGGAGGAGTTGGGTGGGTGAAAGAGAGAGGTAGAAATGCCATGATTGTAGTACTCATACAAGACATTTTCAAAAATAAAAAATGGGGAAACAAGAAAGGCAGTAGCATACCAGAGTTCATCACCCTGCTTCTTGACTATAGAAATGGTAAAATTCTTTTTCTCCACACTACACAGCCACAAGCTACCACAGCTTCCATGCTTGCCAAACCAGGATGGACTCGTGTCCTCTTAAACTGTGAGGCAGAATAAACCTCTCCCCCTTACATTGCATTTTGTCTCAGATGTGGTCACAGTGACAAGACTAATATAGTAGCTAATATAAATATGCCCAAAAAAGATCAAATGGCTCAAATTAAAAGAAAATAGGAGATAAATTTTGCTATACTAAATTTAAAACATCCATGTCAAAAGGGAAACTGAAAATTTTACTTGAAAATTATTTGATATAAAGAAAAGGTGAGCAGAATACTTACCAGAAACTACTACTTGCTGTAAACTAAAGTCAATACAATTTCAGAATAGAAGACATAAAGGCAATCAATATGTACAAACAGCTGCTCAACCTCACCAGTAATGAGAAAATACAGACAGAAGCTACAGGAGACAGTGTGTATCTATTTGTAGGAAATTTTAAGTCCCACAGTAGTACTGTAAACGAAGTAATAGCACAATAATTTTTTTCTCTCACTTATGGGCTTGTAAATCTGCACATTTGTGTTGGAGAGTAGTTTAGTAGTAATGTAACTAGAAAAGTTGAACATCGTCTTGCAGTATAGACTGTACATGCTTGTGAAAATTCTGTGTGTGTATGTGTATGTGTGTGTGTGTATGTATATGCATGTGTGTATATGTATATGTGTGTGTATGTGTATGTATGTGTGTGTATGTGTTCCTGTCAACATGTATACTGCTCAACAGCAGCACTGGTTGCATCAGAAAAACAACATGTGGCATTTAACTTGCAGGATATGAGAATGAGAATCAACTGCAGTGGGTTCATATGACATATCGACGACAAAGAATAAGATAAAAAGACAAGATTCAGCAAGCTATATCACTCCAGCCTCAGCTGTGACAAGTTGCCCCTCCTCTCATGTGTCAAATCCCCCTTCCCATATTTTTTACAGAAATAAAAACACTAATATGGGAATTTAGTGATCTCTTGAATAATTTATAATATTATGCAGTCTCAAGACTGCTTAATCATATCTACAATTTTTGCAATACAATGAAACCCTCACAGACAATAGGAATGGGAACATTTTAGGAAATAATTTTTCAGCCTAGCACAAACATCTAACTCTTTCAAACCACATTTTTAACCACTAATTCTTCCTTATATCATACCCAGACAAATGGGATTATATGGTTTAATATCTTGGGTNTATATGTGACCTATTGAATCTTCCATAATAAGATGGTTTCCCTAAAGATGCTAATCATATGCTCAGAGTATCTGGACTAAGAAGTTGGCTCCAATATGAATAAAGCATACNACCTTAGAAAGTTTGTAGTTCTTGCTGCTAGAATTTCCTCATTTACCAATTTTTAAAAAAGCAATTATTTTATAACATTGAGTGGGGATTAAGTGCATGCAGCTGGACAGTGAAATATAGATCCTA
>LZPO01008692.1:24775-47992 GCA_001675575.1 Neotoma lepida | reverse complement strand
TAGCAGTTACAGAAAGCCTCACTAGGGGTTGTGCTTCCAGGTCAAAGCTGGAACTACTACCCACTACATCCATGTACTGATGTTTGTCAGCAGAGAGGAAGAAGTAATAGAACAACAGTAGATAGGAGAAATACCTTGCATCTGAAGAAACAGAGTACCATACATTTTCAAATAAAATTCCTACGTTATTTTACCTTAAGCTAATAGAATTTCTCAAGCAAATATTCCTTCTAGGAACGTGGACAATAAAGCTGGGAAGAGCATAACACCAGCATCATTGAGATCCCTAGTACCTAATGACTTGATTTTACAAAGTACATTTCCCAGTATTGTCTAGGTATTTTAAAATAATGACTGTTCCCATGAAACTCAGCATTTTATTTAACCACATACATTAGAAATGTAGGAGGAATAACAGTAGAATCATCTATAGTCATATGATGCATGTACTCAACAGTGATAATTTGCAAGGGTTACTACAAAGACTACCTGGTGATACATAACTGAATCATGCCCTTTAACCTAACGTGGAGATTATTAATTATTTTAGATCTGTGAAATGACCAAGATGAGGAATATTGAAGAGTATTATTTTGAGATGTGTTATATTTGTTTATGCTGTGGAACATTTGCTTAATGATGCAAAGATGTGTTGCATTCTTTTATGTTGCATTTGTTTAACTCTGTGAATCTGTGTTACTTTGCCTGTCTAAAACATCTGATTGGTCTAACAAATAGCTGAATGGACAATAGCAAAGCAGGAGAAAAGATAGGTGGAGCTGGCAGTCAGGGAGAATAAATATAAGGATAAATCTTGGAAAAAAGGGATCGAGGAGCCAGCAAAGGAGGAGAGGAAGACTTCAAAGACCAGCCACCCAGCTGCACAGCAAGCCCATGGAGTAAGAAGTAAGGAAAGGTATACAGAAACAGAGAAAGATAAAAGCCCAGAGGCAAAGGGTTGTTAGAATAATTTAAGAAAGGCTGGCTAGAAACAAGCCAAGCTAAGGCCAGGCTTTCATAAGCAGGAATAAACTTCTGTGTATTTATTTGAGAGTTGGGTGACAGGTCCCCAAAGAGCAAAAGAGTAAAAAAAACAACAGTAACTACAGGGCAATCCTTTCCAGATTCAAAGGTGGTTTCAGCAAAAGTAGAAAAGAAACAAAGGAAAGACAAGTATACTCTTTCTAAAACAGACTTTTCTCAAATTAAAACAAAATGGCTTATGTAAACAGCAACATTTTGGACTTTCTAATTATCATGTCATATCTAAACATTTAGCAAATTTCACAGAAGTGAGAGAAATTAGACAGAAGTTATTAGCTGGTGTTGTGTTTAAAAAATGGGGGCACTGAATAGAATGATGCTAGAGCACAGATTAGGTACATGTTGCAGTGTAATTGAGCTTTAAAATGCGAAGTCTGAACATTCTAGCACTGTCATGAAGAAAAGTTAAAGAAGTTAATCATAGGGGAGATGAAAGTGATGAATTATCAATAGATACAGTGAAGGCAGAACACAGAGAGAAGATTACTGAAATGATAAAGTTTCTGGATGGAACAATGAAAACAGAAATTGAATAATGTTATGTCCACAGAAAGTGTAGAAGATATGAAATACAGTCCTTTCAGCAGAATTCAGGATAGTTGATGAGCCATAGGAAGAAGAAATGGTGACATGGATATACAGACATAAGGTGAGAAAAGGTAAAAGTTTATTCTTATTTACTGAAATCAAGAAGTCTAAATGCCAGGGAAGCAAAAGCAATAGTTTGTATGTAAAATGTTGCTTTCTTTTTAGAATTAATAATAATTGTGAATTCTTATATAAACCATGTTTTTCACAACAGACTGACCTACTTGTAACATCATTTACAATTGCTCTCTTTCACTAAACCCAAGTGTTTATGATGGTCTATCCAATGTGATAATTCTCTGTAGTCTCCTATTCATATCAAGCATAATAGATGTATTTACTCTTGTATCCACTATACCAACAAGAACATTGAGACAGTTCTTTATGTAATAATCCAAGGGTACAGGTTCAGGCCTGAGTAACATACAATATAAGATACCGACAAAAATAAACAACCTAATTAAAAATAAGTTCCGATAAAAAGCACATGAATGTTTATAAATGTTCAACAAAAACACTTGAAAAAGTTTAACTTCAAAATATTAAAGTTAATATAAATTAAATATCAATGACTTCTTGCTTTTCAAAGATATTTAAAGATACAAAATGACAGCTTCCAGTGCAGTATGAAATGTGGACATGAGCATACTTACATACCATCACAGGATAATGTACAAATAACTTGATGAAGGGGTGTGTGTGTGTGTGTGTGTGTGTGTGTGTGTGTGTGTAGCATGTATATTAAATAATTCCTTACATTTAGTAATTGTTCCAAGGAATTTAACTGAATTAATCATCAAAATAAAACAATTTAAACGTGCATGCTTGTATAAGATCCTTTAATGCAATAATATTTATTAAAGCAGATGTTCTGTCTTCTTCACTGCAATTGATCATTCATCAAATAAGGCTCATTTTTGATATGTCTAAATTTAAATATTATTTATCTTCAAGCATATCATGGAAAAAGTCTGTGTGTTAACATGCTGATATATTGTTAGTTTACATTATTATACTATTTTTGTATTATTAAATTCTGATAACTTTTAAAGTTTGATAGTTTATTTTAAAATTCTACACTATTCCCTGTCTTGTCACCAATTGCTCCTCTTTTCATTTTTAAATGTGTTGTTCTGAGTTTGCCGATGATAGGGTAGTAATCGAGGAATGCTGAAATGAGAGTAAATAGAATCTCATAAGAACTTGAGATGTCAGGAGTGAGATGGGAGGGGAGACAGACATGAGGATATGAGGACAGTCCAGGAACAGAAAGGTCTTAGTAGAGGAAGAAGGGAGAAGATACAGGAGAGATGGATGGAGAATAGGGAGTAGGTCATATGTCATCTGACACCTCAAATGCTCATTATCCATTGATAATTTTAAGTGGAGACATCTGAGGTTTGTTATCTTAAGGCAACAGGACTAAAGTGGTACTGATGCCAGGCATAGTGGTGCATGCCTTTAACTCCACAGCACTCAGCATGCAAATGCAGGCAGACGGCTACGAAGTTGAGACCAGCCTAGTCTACATAGCAAGTTCTATGCCAGTGAGACCCTAGTAAAGTTGGTACTGGTTAAGTAAGTATTAGCTCAATAACCCACTTGTGAAGACATTGCTTATGGGAAAAAAAATAAAGGAAAACATGGACCAATGTATGATAAAATTTATTTTATATTAGGACTTCTACATTAGTTTGCTTGGCCTAATATGCTAGGAGACTACAATCTGGGGCAAAAACCCAAATTATCTTTCCTTACCTTTTTCTGTGTTTCTCTTTCAAGTAATTGTGGGACACAAATTAACTCAAGGTGCACAGTGGAATACCGAGTTAGAAATCAGAGAAAAGATCAATTCTCTTATTCAGGAGTCACATCCACATCTTTATTTAACTTTTTGAAAGGCAATTACATTTTTGGGAAATAATTTCCTATCAAAAACATAGCATATTGATGAAAATGTTAATTCAGAGTAGATACACTATTTATGTAGTTATAGGGCATTTTCATATCTTTACCCTTGAAAACTGAACAATGTGTTCCATGGATTCTCAGTTAGTATAGTAGCAAAGGACTTTCTCAGTCACTAAAATAAAATGGGCAGTTTGGGATTGCTGACAGTGCTGCTGCTATGTACCTGACCTACTCAGAACACAAAGAGACAAGGTTGTGGTGATATTTTATTTGTCTTCCCTAATAAAATTTATCTAAAGATCAGAGGAATTAGGAGCAAGCCACCACTCACCAACGCTGCCTCTACTTCCCAGGATTGAAGCGGAGGAAAGAGCCAGCCTTCCGGTCTAACCTGGCTTTTTATACCTGTCCATCTGCTAACTAATTTCCCATCCTCCCAAGCTACATCACTTCCTGTCTTGTCTGCATGGATCTTCAGAACTCTAAGGTTGATGCTGGGATTAAAGGCGTGTGCCACCACCTCCTACTGCTAGTTCCCCATGTGACCTTGGAGTCACAGAGAACCAAATGGATTAAGGGCATGTGCTAACTTGCATGGCTATTGTTTTTCTATGGCTGGCAGCCCCGCTTTTCCTCTGATCCTCAGATAAATTTTATTAGGGAAGACAAATAAAATATCACCACACAAGGTCACAGTATCTATTCAAGGCTGGCCCAGAGCTTTCTAGGCAAACCAGACTGCCTTGTCCTTATCAGTCCCCATACAACAGCCTCAGAATACAGATGTCATGGGCACTTGCCATCATTGCCAGCAAAGGTTGTCCTTAGATACTGAGAACATTTGTGAAAAGAGTGTTATTCATTGCAGGAGAAGTGAGTAGGTGTTTCAGACAGAAAAGTAGCTGTAATCCTGACCCCAGTCCTCCAAAAATCATGTGTACACTGCTTTTATCCTCATTTATTTTTGTTTAATTTTTTTTTACACAATATATTCTAATCATGGTTTCCCCTCACCAACTCCTCCCAAGTCCTCCCCAGATCTACCTAACTCCATGCCTTCTCTCTCTCTCTTTAGATATAAACAAACAAACCAGAATTTTATTTTTTTTAGAAAAGGAAGAAAAAATTTCCACAAGAAACACACATACACACCACACCCCATAAACACAAAATTGGACATCACAATCTTAAAGCAAAAGACTAGTTAAAAAAAAACCCAAAGTAATATAAGACAAAAGTCTACAAAAATACCATTGAATTTGTTTTGTACTAATCATGGAGTCTGTCCTTATGAGTGCTTTGTATGCCCAGTGAGACTGCATTGGAAAGGACCAATTTTTCATTTGCAAGTGGTTGTCAATTGGAGACAGCTTCTTGGTTAGGGATGGGAGCTTGGATCCACTTCCCCTTCTCAGTGCTGAGACTTGTCTGGCTTGAACCTGTGAAGGCCCTGTGGGTGCTGCCAGTCTTCGTGAGTTCATATGTGCCTCAGTTCTGTTGTGTTTGGAAGACAGTGTTTCCTTGGAGTCATCCATCATAGAAATAAATATCATTATGTTTTAATTATAACTAAAGTTATATATAACTATAGAAAAAAGTTACTATAACCAAGGAAAGTAAAATGACACATTGAAAAATCTGTGTTGTTCATCTACACAATTGTGTAAGGTTTTCAGCACTGTCTTTACTAGTGTGATTACTGAGATAAGTGATTGCAACCTTTACTCACAATGCAAATAAGGTGTTCAAGAGACTGACTCATATGTAAAGCAGTCCAGGTCATATGTGATGACACAGAGAGTAAAGCAATGTCTAATTTCTAGTATTGTGTTCTATCAGTTGAAAATTTAGAAACATACTAAAGCACTCCATAATGAGTACTCAGGATGGGTATTAGATAGGGATTGATGGAGACAACTGGAAATAAAAAATAGACAGGCATCACCAGAAGCAGAATGTTCCTTTAATTAGAACAACCAACAGGCCACAGTGTCTCCATGAAAATAGAGGCTGTACACATATGATACAAGGGCTCAGAGGTCTTATAGGATAGGAAAGGGGGAACTTGGGGGATGGAAGAGTTGAGCTGCATGTCAGTTCTCTTGCAGTCTGGAAGTAGTAGATATCAGTGGGATTTTATATATGGGTCTATCAGAAGCTTACACAGGTGTTATTAGTCAAATCAGCTTTTCTCTCCAGAGTTTTTCAGTCCACCTGAGGCTTTTTGTTCATTAACCCTTCAGTGGGAAACAGCTGTTTGTTTTAGCTAAATTTTCCACCTATTAAAGCATATTAGTATGTACATATGTAAGTGTATATGGACATGTGCAATACTAAGTATTGTCCTGGTTACCAGGAGATGGGAATACATGATCTTGTTATCACAGGACACATACTGGTGACCACATCAAAAATATGTACAAGTATAGGACACACTGTAAAAATATGTCAGGAGACCCCAAAGTGCACAGGGATAACTTTGTATAGGGCAATGGGGTTTCTTTTAAAAATGAGACTTTTTAGGTAAATAGTTAATAGTATGATCTCTTATGACTTTTTCAGATATCCTTATTGTTATTTTACCCTTCTCCCTGCCTCCCTTCTCCATTTACCTGATCACATTGCTTGTACCCTGCTATGTCCCTTTCTATTGTTCTCCCACTTTCCTATCTAGGCGATGGTCCCATTTTACTTTCCTGGTTTCTGCAGTTACTCTAGAATATGTACTCACATCTGAAACTGTGGACCCAGGAGCCTCTGGTAGGAGANAATATGCAGCCTTTCTGGGTTTGGGATGCCTCACTCACTATGATCTTTTCTAGTTCTATCCATTTACCTGCAAAGTTCGTGATTCTATTTTTCTTTACAGCTGAATAGTATTCCACAGTATAGGTGTACCATATTTTCACTATCCATTCATCAGTTGAGAGGCATTTATGGCATTTTCATTTTCTATCTATTGTGAATAGAGCAGCAAAAAACATGGCTGAGCCAGCATCTGTGGAGTAGGATTTGGAGTTCTTTGAGCAATGCCAAGGAGTGATATAGCTGTGTCTTATGGTAGATTTATTTTTAGTTTTTTGAGAATTTCCATGGTGGCTGCACCAATTTGCAATCCCACCAACAGCAACTGAGTTTTCCCCTTTCCCACACCCATTCCAAGCATTTTCTGTCTGTTGTTCAACTGATCTTTGTAATTTTGACAGGGGTGAAATGAAATCTTAAAAGTTATTTTGATTTGCATTTCTCTAATTGCTAGGGATGATAAACATTTTTTTAACAGTTTTTCATACCCATTTCTTTATTCTTTTGAGAACTTTCAGGTCATGTTCCAGTCATATAACCTATAATACACATGACTATGTGTATAAATATAGGTATATTATTTTAATGAATTTTCTCATCTGCTGACAATGCTCCATCCAAGAGACAAAGACTGCCTAACAAAAACCCCAAAACCAGAGATGAGAAGCCCTCTTTTGAGTTGTTGGTCAGGATTTCCCAAGAGATTCTCAAAACATACAGCCTCTTGATATTGCCCTTTGTTGTCACCTAGGAGTAGAACAGAAGACCCTATTGGTGAAGACACCATGCACATTAGAAATAGGACTCAGATAACCCTGAACAGTAATGATCTGAATGCCTCCTCCCCGAGGACTAGGTTTCATTGTACCCAAAGGCACCAAGCAAGCTTCCAAAGGAGGGAGGTAACCAACACTCCTACCTAGCTATAAGGCCTATGAATTATATCAACGAGAAGCATGTCAATGACACTAAGGGTGCAATAGTAGCACACATAGCTTGGCAGTAACCATCAGCTCTCTAATTGGACCTAAGACTTGCTTGCTCAAGAAAAGGGAAACTCTACTTGATACTGGAAACCTAGCGAACTACTCAGTACTAGTAAACTCATGGACATTTAAGGAGAATTTACAACCTCTAATTTACTAAAACAGTATAATCACTAACAACGATCTAAATATTTGTCCTTTTACCTACAGGAAGTGTAGTCTTGACTCCTCATTAAGAAATCTTTTCTTTGCAACAAATGGAGACCAGTACAGAAAATCACAACCAATCAAAATTCAGAGCTGTGGTGCTTAGTTTTTCAGATATAAATTTGATTAATGTTTTGAACAACCCTTTATTTAGCTGATGAGACACAATTAAAGTTACTAAAATCACTTTCTTTTGATTTTTTATTCTTTTTGTCCTTTTTGGGGGCTAGATCCCAAACAAAGAGCCTTGACACAGGTTAAATAGGAGCCTACTACTGAGCCAACACCAGCACTTTTATTTCTTTTTCCTTTGCAGAAGAAACTTGATTCCAAACAAGATGGTTTGATGTCTTACTAGGAAAGGTTTTGTATATTTTATGAAACACAACAGTAGGAATTAACAAAAGTGCTTCATTAGAAATACTACCAAATGTTGATTGGAACCTGTAGGTTGTAAAGTCACAGATACTGATTTAAAAACAAAGCCTAAACTAAACCCCAACTTTCAATAATTAAATGCACTGGTTTATTAAAACCTAGACTTTTTCATTCACTGATGCCTGGAAATTTAAATTAAATAGAGGTGGGGAAATAGGAAAAATATTTTTTAATCTAATCTCCTTTGTTTAGCATTTTTTTTGACCATTAACAATTAACAACTTATAACCAACCATCATAAACAATGACAATATCCATAACTTAAATGACCAAAAAACAACCCACCCCACCTCTTGGGAATATGGGCGTCATGTTCTTAAANTTACTTTTTGCTGTCTGGGGGCAAAGGCATCTTTAGGGAATCCTGAAAAGAAAATTTTTGGGTTAATTGTNAAGTCCTGAGAGAGTTAGCCATATCATTTGTCCAGTATCAGCCTAATGGGAAAGTGTAGGGCTTTTCTCAAGTCCTTGTTAGAGTAGTCTTTCAGGCTGAATCTTCTCAACTAGCCATCTTGAAATTGTTTTGAGCAGTTTGTAGTGTAAAGTTGATCTTTGGGTGATGTTTGTCAGCTTAGTGGTATTATTATTGTACATGTGGAATTGTTGTTGTGGGGCCCCATCATCTTTCTGGAGACTTTAAATTTTTTATCAGGCCTGGTAATGATTTCCTGCAGAAAACTGATAGAGACTNGAATACAAAAAAAAAANTATAGGCAGCTAACTGAAGCCTTTTTTTTTTCAGAATTAATTAGTACTCTATATGACCATTAAAGTTTAAAATATATATATATCAATCTTACAAATTTTGATATAAAATTCATACTTTAAGAAGAGTTTAAAGAATCAAAATAGAGCCAAAGAGTTGAAATTAGTAGCAATAGAATAGTCTGCTTGAAGCTCCGGCTGAGCCGGGGGTTAGGCTTCCTGGCTTGTAAGGCCTACCAACGACTTTTTAATGAATTCTTGCCATGTTGGGCACCAAATGTAAGACAAAATTTTTAACTGGTCTTGTTAAATAAAACACAGAGGCAGAGATAGGGGTAAAAGTCTGACAGAGATCAGAGGAATTAAAAACAACAACCAGCCTCACCTTAGACTGCCGCGGCCGCTTCCAAAATGCAGAGTGTCCCAATTCCTTATACCTCCACATCTATATCCCTTTCTGTTCTGTTCTCCCGTTGGCTCTTTCAGCCTAGCTACATCACTTCCTCCTGTCACCCCTCTCTGTCACTTCCTGCCTGTCTGTATAGACCTCCAGAATTCTATGGTTGATGCTGGGATTAAAGGCGTGTGTCTCCACTATTGACTGTTCCTAGTGTGACCTGGAATTCACAGGGATCCAGACAGACCCTGCTTGCTAAGTGATAGGATTAAGGACGTGTGCTAATTTTGCAAGGCTAGCGGCTGACCTTGTTCCTCTGATCTTTAGATAAATTTTATTGGGGGACATAGATAAAATACCACCACAATTTTTAACAATTTCCATTCTTTGTTGTTGATTTTCANAATGGGGTTTCTCTGTGTAATCACTCTGGCTGCCTGGAACTCACTCTGTAAACCAGGCTGGCCTTGAACTAACAGGGATTCACCTGCTTCTGCCTCCTGTCCAAAATTTTAATGCTTCTCAATCATAAACAAATCTCTTTTCTTTCTTTCTTTCTTTTACATCCCGACTACAGTTTCCTCCCCCTCTTCACCTCCCAATCCCTTCTCCACACCTCCCTTCTGCTTTTAATATTAATATATTTTCATATCATAATCTATCTTCAAGTATCATTGGTTGTCTTAGTGAACTCCTTTACATAGTTATTTTTATTTCTGCTTTAAATTCAAATCTTAGAGCATGAAGATTATTTAACGGTTAGATTTCTTTTTCTTACTTTAACTATTTTGGAATTGAAGTTTTTGAAACTAGGCATGCAGGTTTTTAATGAACTGTCCCCGAGTCCAATTCAATCTAGGCATCTTTGAAAGGAGTGTCACTAAGCCAATCTCCTTTTCCCACTGGGTCACATCTGAGGCACACAGGTTGGCCTTTCCCATGCTGAGCATTCTAACTTTGACCATTTGGTTTAAAATGTTATTTGTTAATATTTTCCATGAAAAATATTGCCTTCCCTTTGTAATTAATAAGCAGTTTTTAGGGTGACAGCCACAGGCTGGGTAGCTAGTCTCATTTTTCTTTAATATCTGTTAAGGAATTTTCTCATCTATTGATTATTTCCCTGTGTTATCATCTCTTCTAAATTTACTGCATGACATTCACCTTCAGTTATAATTTGTTAGTAATTTCTCCCAGTTTTCTTTCTCTATTCCTTAATTTCTTAACATATATAATATATTGACATGTACTAATGTTATTAAGTATCTCAGTGACCAAATTGTTCCAGACTCGGCCTGTTGAAACTCCTGCAGGTTGCTTCATGTGTCTCTTAATGTTTTCTTAATTATTTTCTGGACCATCTTGTACTTTCCATAATTTTGACTATTAATGGCTGTTTCAAGGGGCCTGGTTCTTAGAAGTAGTTTTGGCTCCTTTTCTTAGGATGAAGGATTGGCTTCAAGAGATAATTGTTCTATTCAGAGAGTTTCTTTCTCTATAAAAGTTTTTTCACTTTTTGTCTTTCAAAGGTTTCATAATATAACCAAATTGTGGCTATGCTTCTTCACAGTGTTTTAAAATTATTCTTTAATATTCCAGAATCAACATTCATAACTTTGTTTTAATTTCTTCTTTATGTCTTTGTGTCTTGTCTTTTTGTTGTGTTTAATTTTGGTAATGGTATCTATTTAATTGGTTTTTCAAAGTGAAGTCTACTTTTGATTCCACAATTTTAGCCACAAGGTGGAAATCTGTGAGGAACTCACCATAAGGCACATTCAGCTTATTGCAGCTCATCAAAATTGCCATTTAGTGGCTCCTGAATGATTCCTCTGTGTTCAAACGAGTTAGACATGGTTATCTATCTATGTTTGCTGCTTCTTCAGCTTTGAGATAGCATTTTGTTTGAAACTTCAGCTCACTGATGTTATAAAAATGTATAGATTTCAGGTGGTTCAGGAATTTTCTTGTAAGTTAGTAGTGATCATATCTATGCTGGAGGATGGAGAAATTTCTAGATGAGACATGGCAGTTGCACTCATGAAATCACCTCTACTGTGGTTATCTGCCAAGATCTGCACAGAATCAAGCCTTTCAACATTCCATTGTGGAAGAGAAGAATGTATTTTCTTCAGTGCTGTACTCACTGGTGCTGTACTCATAAAAGCATCCCTTACTAAACTCAGTGTGTAAAAACAGAACAAAAAAAGATGTGAAAATTAGGAAGAAACTACTTGGGAAGAAGAAGGGTTTGGGTAAGAGGAAGAACGGGATAGAGAGTGTAATGGAGGGGTGTTGTTCAAAATACACTGTATANATGTGTGGAGTTGTCAGGAAATAAAATAAAAAAGCCAATTATGTAGACTGAGATGAAATAAGGACAGCATGTATACAAGCATGACTTGGGCAAGCACATAGCACAGTCAAGGACTGGAAATTCCTATAGACAACACACAGGGGGTGCAGCAAAAGGAGTTAGGGTCCGAGTAGAGACTGAACAGAGTTCTCAGTAGGTCATATCCACAGTGTGGACATTGTTTTCAAGTGGAAACATGCCATACAGTGGTTTTAGGCAAGGTCACAATGAAGAATTTAGGGAATTTAAAACTATCCTCTTAGCTGCCATGTGGAAAATGAGATGGATAATGCCAGTCAAATATGAGAGTTTTATATAATGTCAGTCAAATATGAGAGTTTCACACTACTCCAGAAAATGCTAACAATATTCACCAAAAATCAAGAATGAAAATGGAATACACATTGTGTGAAGCAAAATGAGAATGATTTAGATCAAATGGATTAAATGAGGGGTTAAAGGTATGAAAGTATCAAAAGTCTTTCTCTAGACATGCATGACTGGATAGGTAATGGCCATGCTAATTTGGAACTGTCTGAATGTCTGCTGGAGGAGGAAGATATAATGAAGGAGGGAAGAAATTGACAGGTTAGTTTAGTTGTATTAAGCATGAAATAGCTTAGAGACAGCCAGGAGGATGTTTGAAATGGGCAATTAATATGTAATTATAGAGCTTGGAAGAGAGGTTGGAACTAATGAGAGGAAAATTCTGAGTCTTTTTAAAAATAAATCTAAATAAATATAAATGCCCAAGACCTGAGCAAAATTGGGCAACATTCCATCATGGAGGAGAATTTATTATCTTCACTGGTGTAGCCACTGGTGTTACCCCCCTCCCCAGTCTCATAAAAGTGTCCCTTATTAAACTCAGTGTGTAGTTTAGAGAAATAAAATTTAACTATAAAGTAGTGTGATATATATGGGTTTTTTTTTTAGCCCTTTCCAATAAAGCACCATATGTTAGTTATCATGGGAAACAAATAAAAAGACTTAATTTATTAAATGTAGATCATTTATGGAACTGACATAGATGGTTTCCTTTTTTCTTATTCATATGTATTTAATTATTGATGCTTCCCCATGGAATTAGCAGCATTTAAAGAAGTTAATTAAGTTGCTCTGACATCAATTTAAAAAGGATAGCACAAGACTGCAACCTCAGAGTTTTGTTATTAAAACTTGTACTCTTTATATACTGACTAGAATACAAGCACATTTTTCTATTTCTTCATAATGAGAACTAACAAAGAAAACTAAACAAGTTAAACAAGTTCCAGATTGGCCGCAAATATAACAATGTTGCTATAGGAACCTACCTAAGTATTGTGGGCTCACCTGTCCTTTGAAAGCTTTACTCATTTCTGATATACAGAGCAGCTGAAGACAAGGAAATAAAAGTTGATCAGAATTTTCATATATTTCCAGATATGATTATTGAAACAAAATTTTATTTTGTTCAACAAATTTAAAAAATCTAAGTAGTTGTTTTATTACCAGGTGGGGAAGCAAGAGCTGTGTGTTCATAATCATTAGGTATTTCTAAAACAGAACTTGGTTATTGGGGTACTTAATTTATTCACTAAGCTAAGAGCTAAGTGCTTGATCAAAATTCTGGAGGTGTTCATTACTAAAATTAGCTGGAGTGCTGGTATTTGCTCTGCTTGCTATTTCTGACAGGGATAGGGCAATGAGAGACATCTTTTCCTAAGAGGATATTTTAGAACATGGTCCTGCATTTCATAAGCTATTCTATTAGCTCACTCCATCTCATCTCATTCAGAATACAAGGTGTGTTTTTCATCCTGTATTCCTATGAATTTTAGGAGGAAAAAGTAGAATTATGATATGAGCATTCTAGAAATATCTCCTTGTGACACAGTAAAAGTATTTTATTATCTTTTCAAAATAGCATAACAAATTCTAAATAATATCTGCATTGGGCACAAGTTCTGTTGTATCTCAGTGTGTAACTGACCATTCAGATTTCAATCAACATCTAGACTAGCAACAAATGACTGAAGAGATTTTAAATAATGGCATTACCCTTAAAATAAAATCCAGTGATCTTCTTAATGTATTACATGCTTTCTTAGGAGATAATTTTGGAATGTCAAAATTTTAGAAAAAAAAAACTAAAATAGGTCAAAGAGTTTCCTTCTCATTCTAAAGGGAAGAAGAAGGATTTGGGGAGGAGATGAACTATGATATTAGGGTGTCAGTGTTTGCCTTTAAGGAGCTGGATGCATGCATTCATCCTTGTTTTATTTGCGTATTTTGTTTTGTTTTCAAGAATGTTCATGTAAGCCTAAAAAAGTTTAATGATTAGCCTAACCTGAACTAAATACTAGCAAGGAAAAGAAAATGCAACTCTCACCACAGTTTCTAAACATTCACAGACCTCTGAAAATGACTGGATAACACAAGCATGGCTTTTACATGATCTGACANCTTTATAAATTTCTAATTTTATTGAAAATTGAGGAAATAAAATATATAAAATAAATATAACAAATGTCTTTTAGCAAAAATAGAACCAGCAGCAATGCCTACTTTGATTATATATTCATAGGTATTTTAAACTGAGTAGTATTTTATTGCTCAACAAATGCTGTGTTGACATTTGTTTACCTATTCAAGTGTACTGGCATTTGGCTTGAGGTTAATATTTTTACAAAGATATATTTGGGGGTTTATATTTTCCTGGTTTATCTTTTTTTAATGGGTCAACAAAACTTTATTTTACTTGGAAAATTTAAACTTCAAAAAATAATATTTTAATGGGAATTTATAAAAAAGAATGGTAAATTATTGGGGAGAAAAGCAAATATCATTTCTGTAAGACTGTTCTAGGTATCTTACTGCCAATGATCTGGTTGATCTTTTATCATAATTTAAACCATCCTTTCTTCATTTGTTTAAGGTATTTGTTTTTCTTTTCTTATTAATTAATTTCTAGTTAGCATACAAATAAATACATTTCACTATAAAACTTAAACACATTTGTTTTTAATGAAATCCAAACATTGTTCTTTCCAATGCCTCTTTCCATTGGTCTTCTTCCTTCAGCAAGTAGTGTTCCCTTTTGTTTTCATGACACAGATGTTCACTTGATTTCCTCTCTTCCTTCTGTGGAGATCTCTTTACTCTCTCCTCCCGTAGTTCTCTTCTATAATAATCACCTACACACACCATTCAAATTTATATTCTGCATATGAGAGAAAAATAAGATACTTATTTTTTTTGCATTTGTTTTTATAGAGCCAGAGTCATTCTGCAGCTCAAGATGACCTGGAATGCACTAAATAGACCAGGATATACTTGAATGCCCATCAATGCCACTGCCTCAGCCTCCTAAATCCTGAAATAATAGGCAAACACCATCATACCAGGCTCTGAAATTGATCTGTCTCTGGTTTTTTGGATGAGTTCTTTCTTTTTCTCCCAGCAGGAGTGATCAAACCCAGGGTCTTATGAATGCTGTTTAGGTTCTGTATATAACTGAGCTGTATCCCCAGCACATAATTTTACAATTGGATTCAACTTTCCCCAAGCACCTCTGTTCTATTATTACCAAGGAAATTGTGATCTGTGTGCCATAAATCTACCATCTTAATTCTGTGCAAATATTTTCTCCAACTACTTTCTAAATAACTTAAGAATTAAGAAAGAGTTGCTTGCTTGCTTTCTTTCTTTCTTTCTTTCTTTCTTTCTTTCTTTCTTTCTTTCTTTCTTTCTTTCTTTTTTTTTTGGTTGTTCTTATACAACTACCTGTATAGAGAATTGTAAAAGATGCTTCATGTGTTTCCATGTTATTCTTTGGCTTCACTAGTATTCTGGCCAAACAATCTAGTTCAGTGTTTCTTGTCAGAAGAGTCTTCTAACAATAAATTCTCTCAGTTTTGTTTGCTTCAGTATGTCCATATTTCATCTACATTTTAAAAATGATACTGATAGATACAGCATACTTTGCTGATGATAATTTTAATTTCAGAACCTGTAAATGTTGGCCCCATTGCATCTGATGATTTGACAGTTAATTCTATTGTCTNCTTATTGCATAATGAGTCATTTGATTCTCATACTGCTTTTTAGACTTTATCTTTAGCATCGAAATTTTCTCAGTCTTGACTAGGAGTGGATCTTTTCATATTAATCACAGTTTTAGCTCATCGAACTTCTTGATTTACTAATACTTTTCATTAAATAGAAGAAGCTTTCAGTAAGATATTTTTCCATATTTTATTTTTTTTGTCTATGGTTTTCTTTACACAAATGTTAGTGTCTCTCATTTCTCTGCAGCTATTTTTGTGTTTATTCTTTCATCTCTCTGCTTTTTACTTAAAACAACCTCTATTGATCTGTCATAAAATTGGTCAATTCCTTTGACAACTCAAAATTCTTTTAAGTTCACTTAGTAAACATCTCATTCTGGTTATCGCATTTTTAAGTACTAAGTTTCTATTCAGCTGTGTTTAAAGAATGATTTCTCCATAAATATTTTCTATTTATGTGACACTGTCACCATGTCTTCTCTTAATTTTTTAGACGTAATCTATTTTTTCCTGTTTTGAATACATTCAAAATGGGTGCTTTGAAGTCTTTGTTCGCTAGAGATCAATTTAAAGCAGTTATATTTTCTGAGTATAATCACAAAATTGTTTTGTAAGTGGGACATTTTAACTCATGATGTGGTCTCCTCACCAGAAGAATATGTTTTGCTTTTTGGATTGCACATTTATTTATTTGCTAATTGACTTG
Source organism: Neotoma lepida (assembly GCA_001675575.1). Lineage (NCBI taxonomy): Eukaryota > Metazoa > Chordata > Mammalia > Rodentia > Cricetidae > Neotoma > Neotoma lepida. The sequence goes on along the minus strand of LZPO01008692.1, from coordinate 31,797 downwards.
GAAGAACTGTCCTTAGGAATTATTTTCTCTCTGAATGTGACTTGTGACCTTTGGCAAACTTGCTTAGATTTATTTCCTTTTCTAAATATTTTAACTTGACCAGAAGTTATCCATGAATCAGTGTCATATACTTATCTGTACTTTAGTTTGACTAGGGGTTATCTGTGGATCAATGTGATGTACTTATCTGAAGTTTGTGTTTTTAGTGCCCTTACCCAGTAAGCTTTTTAACTTTTTTTGTTGGGTGTATTTGCAGCTCAGAGACTGTTGTGAGAAGCATTTTATTTTATTTACAGCACACACAGCTGAGTGTGAATTTCCCCTCCATTCACTCTTGAGAGATCATAGCCTTGGCTATGCAGTCTTCCATGCCAGGGATATGTATGGTTTCATTTTTAAACTTGGTTTCTCAGGACTTATTTCTGTCACAGTATTTGGTCATAAATTGTGCTTGAGTTCCTACTGCCATTGAGAATCTTGCTCTTGGTTGATCCCTGTGTGATTACAGGGATGTTTCAAGCATTCTTCACATTCTGGTCTGATGGTTTCTAAGTGGTGCAGCTGACACAGCCTTCTCATCCTTAGGAGGTCTGTGATCATAGAAGAGCCATTTATGCTTCACTCATCCTCTGATTCTCTCTGTTAACATTTTGATGTTTAGTGGCTTTGTGTTTTACCACTTGCATATGGCACTATAAGCATGTCTTCATTGCTCTCCATTAAGACTTACTCTGTTCTTACTAACATCCTTAGTCATGCAGCTCTCCATACTCCTTTCATGTGAAGCTGGGAAATTATTCACTGCCTCTCCACTTGGACTCATCCTATAGGGGAATCTCTGCCCNTCTTCACAAGAATTGGGTATGAGGCCGTGAGGCCATAAGGTTTTTCATAAGTACTGTAACTTATAGTGACATTGTATCTTAGTAGATGCAAAACTGAAATAAGTTCTTCCAAGATCAAAAGAGTAAAGACAAACTTTTAATTCAAAGCAGGCAAGAAGATCATGGAAGTTATTTCCAAAGAGGTGCCTTCATGAACAAAGAGAACATTGGATTATATTGAGGGAATCTTTACGTGTTCATATAGTTATTGGTTTATTCCTGAGCCTAACCAGTTTCTGAGGATGTTTAGTTTAATATTAAAATTCAAGAATAGAAGACAGTAGGTACAGTTTTTGGCATTCTTAGCTCAAAGCCATGGAATAATGTTTAAAAGACAAAGTGGTGGACAGGAATGCCTCTTCACACATTCTTCTTGCAGCATGAACATTTATCTAAAAAAACAAAGAATGGCATTGCAAATGTACTCATATAAGTATTTGTTTTTAAAGTACCTGACTCCCTCATTACCTAACAAAATGATACTGCTGCTTTATAAATAGAGACTGGAGGGGACCTAGTTTTCTTGCCTTAACTTTTCTTGCATGAACCTATGCCTTATGAATTTGGAGGTGAAGTAGAAGGTAGCACGCTAAAATATTGTCTGTTATACCTGGAATAAAGCTTCAGCCCCATGAGTAAAGGCAAGGTGAAGCAACAGGACCTGATCCCTTCACTTGTGTCTGCTAGAGCTCACATGGCTGGATAGAACCAGAAATTCCTGCAGCCTCCTGCCTTCATCTCCATATTGAAAGCAAAGCTTAGGCTGAGAGCTGAGGGACAGGAGTATCTCAGGCTTCTTGGCTTCCTTATCCTTGAATAATTTTCATAAGGTAAGTCTCACAGGAGGAGGTATTGGGAATGGCTCCATAGCTTAATAAAATGAGTTGTTTTTCCTTTTGGCTACTGTGGGGGGCCACCCCACACCCACTTTCCCCCAGAGTACCCTTGAGTAGAGGCAGCAGGAAATATTTGATAGAAGTAAAGAGGGGAGAGAAACAGATAGAAAATACAGGATAGCCTCAGAAGGGCCTGGATCCTAATCCATTGGGCCCTGACTGTCTCTACCAAAGGGTTTTTAAAAGAATGCCAATGGGTGGAGCAAAAGACCTCCTCCAAGCACAGCCAAGTGCAGACCATCTCAGATACCTGGTACTCAGGCCNGTGGTCCAATCATCCTCTTTATGCAGACCTGCTGGGTAAAGCCATTAGGAAACCTAAATGGGCCCCAACAGGCTGCATACTTTTAAGAAAATTTCCAAATTTTAAATGGTTATTTTTATACTTTTGTAGTTAAATGGTTATTTCTGTCAGAATTTCACAGATATTNTTGTTTGTTATTTAAAAAACTATATTTTTATTGAATTTTAAAGGTGAAAATAGGGCTAGCTGAGATGGCTGATTGGGATAAATGAACTTGTGGACAAGTCTGGTGATCTGATTTCAATCCCTGGGACCCACATGGCAGAAGGAAGAACTGACTCTCACATACTGTCCTGTGACTTCTAGACATGCACTGTGGTACTTGTTTATACACACACCCACTCACCTACCTACCCACCCACCCACGCACGTGCACACACACACACACACACACACACACACACTACTAATAAGTAAATAAACAAAAGGCCCTCTGAATCAACTAAGCAAGGCTCGTATGAATTCATAGAGACTGAAGCAGCAAACAGGGCCTACACGGGTCTGCACCAGTTAAGGATGTGAGCTGTCAGCTTCCTGCTCTGGCCACCATGCCTGCCACTGGCTGCCATGAATTCCTGCCATGATGGACTCTTATACCTCTGGAACTGTTCCTAGATTAGAACTTGGGTTGTACCTTTACCCTGTGGGCTATCTCACTGGCTCTGATTTCAAACTCTTGGTGCCTGCTTTATCCACAGACTTTGCCACATGATATTTACTGGACACCTGTTAATGAGCTTGCCCAGTGTAGGCCACCATGAGGTGAACAGCTTTGCTCTGTGATACCCTTCCCCACTCCATGAAGCTTACCACGGANACCAAGGCAATGGAGTCTATCAACAAGAGACAGAAACTATGAATCAACATAAACTCTTTCTCCTTGAAACAAAACAGAATGAAATAAAACAAAACAACTGGGAATGTGTATAGCACTGCAGACTAGCAATTTCATTTAGAAATAAAATAATTTACCTGAAAGTGACTTATTCAGGAATAGAAAGTTAATTCAAGGCAAAGACAGCACTAGGCACATCAATTTGAGAGTGTCTTGTGGGAAAATTGAGGACACATGAGGCATGTGTCCACTCTCCTGGCACACTCTGTGCCTCAAGAAAGTTGGGTATTTTCCATACAGCCTACTTGATTCCCAGAATCTCCTTCATTTAGTTAACACCTTGCTCAAGCTAGCTCTTGCATCTTTTTGGCACATCACCATCATTCTTTGACTATCTCCTTAATTTCCAGCACACACAACAAACACACTCAAATGGTTTTTGTTAATGTTTTACATTCCATACTTCAGTCTTGGAATCANTCATTTCTCCAAGGAGCCCTGATTTCTTTTTAAAATAGTTTTTAGTGTATGAAATATAATCTTGAAAAATGTGATAGAATTTTCCTTCCATTCTTTATTATTAAATTTTTGGGGTAATATAATTTCCTGTCACCCACTCAAATATGCCTTAGCCAGAATGGGCTCAGATAAATTTGTCTGAGATTGACTAGAGATTATTCTCTTATGTTACTTAGACTCATCCATGCATTTTAGTTGATGCCTTGCTAAAAGAAATCACTAATTTTTAAAATTTTTTATTTATTTTTTAACTTTTAAAACTCTCAAATGTAATTGCTTTTATTTTATGACATCAATTAGCAAACTTCTTTTTGTTTTATTTAAAGGTCTTTTTTTTCCATTTTACATACCAACCACATATCCCCCTCCCTTCTCTCCTCTAGATGTGTATAAGAGACAGCCCCCCACCCCCCCTCCACTCCTCAGAGAGGGTAAGGCCTCCTATGGCGAGTCAACAAAGTCTGACACATCAAGAGGGGCAGGACCAAGCCCCTCATATCGAGGCTGAGCAAGGTGTCCCTCCATAGGAAATGGACTCCAAAAAGCCAGTTCATGCTATAGGGATATGGCTATAGGGATATCCCAATGGCTATAGGGATAAATCCTGATCCCACTGCCAGTGACCCCACAAACTGCCCAAGCCACACAAATGTCACCCACTTTCAGAGGGCTTAGTTCAGTCCCATCCATGCAGGTTCCCCAGCTGTCAGTCCAGAGTCAGTGAACTCCAACTAGCTCAGGTCAGCTATCTCTGTGTTTCCCCATCATGATCTTGACCCCTTTGCTCATATAATCCCTTCTCCCTCTCTTCAACTAAACTCCAGGAGCTCCACCCAGTGTGTAGCTGTGGATATCTGCATCTGTTCCCATCAGTTACTGCATGAAGGTTCATGTTTGTCTTCCTGGGTCTGGGTTACCTCACTCAGGATTTTTTTTTTTAATTTGTACCTTTTCTATGGTGCTGGATTTCAAAAACTGTAACNATATAAATAACTTAATAGAGGGGCATAGAAACTAAGATTTAAAGAATTTCAGCTTTACTCATTTCAGAGAAAAATATCAAGATGTTCTGAATAACTGCAAAAAATCCTGGGACCAGGATTTATCCCTAGGGCATGAACTGGCNTTTTGGAGCCCATTTCCTATGGAGGGACACCTTGCTCAGCCTCAATATGAGGGGCTTGGTCCTGCCTCAACTTGTTATGTCAGACTTTGTCTTTAGCTTTATCTGAATTTATCTATATAAGTTTTATATAAAGTGTATATACTTTCATCTTTGTAAAAGATGATTCATTAATATATTAAATAAGTCATAAAATCAAAACAGATTTTGGCAGCTCATAATACTTCACTTTTAATAACTTAAGATTGGAAATTAAAAGAATTTTTATAGAATCTCTAGGATATAAACCTTAAAATTACATTCTACATGTGTGATATTAGGAAATCACTTAGCATGCTGGAATATTTTGTATTCGAAGAATAGCACAATGGNACCTATTTTCTAGAGTTATAATAATTAGTTTCTTATGGTAATATAATACCTATGAGCTATCCTGCCTATGTTTATTTATACAGTTGGATTTTTAATTCTGAGCACTCTTTACATGGTGAAATATACAGACATCCATTTTCCTTCTCATATTTCCTAATGTAATAAAATTTACCTTAAACAACAATAATAATAAATTACTCTCCAGATTATTTTTGCTCTTATTTACACCATTCTAAGATGACAATGGCTTAAAATGATTNCATTCCTCCCAAGCAATGAAAGTCTCATTTAAAAGATGAATAACTTTGGCTGTAATTTTTAAGCTTAGCATTTTCAATTGCTTTCGACTTTGTTATTTTTCTGTGGGCCTCTCTGGATTATATTGCCTTCTAAAGCAGTGCTCACTTAGCTNTCAAACCTAACTATGCAAGGGAAAGATCAAACTTCAACAGATAATTCCTGTTTCCATGGAAACTGGTTCTGTTTAGGTAAAATCTCTAAGAGCTTATAAATAATCACAGATTCAAAGACCTCCTTCATTGCCTGTCTTTGACCTGTCTCTTATACACATCTAGATGTGTATAAGAGCAAAACTTTTATATTCCCAGTAATTTGTTTGTCTTTAAGATGCATTTGTAGATCATATTTGGCGACATACTCCTCCAAATAAAAATTTAACATGGGCATGAGTCATATTTTCATGGTGCAAATTATTTTATAGTTATGTATACTTTCAGTGGGTGATGATAAACTTTTGTTTCTTCTGCTTTGTGGTGCTGCTAGCCACAGGAAAATGTAATAGAATTCAGCTACTATCACAAAAGCTACTATTTGGAAAAGTCAAGGACTTTTCTGAAGGTCAAGCCATGGCTTAAGAAGTCTTGGTGATATTTTAGCTTTTGTATATATTTTAGCTGGTTCCTACAATGATTTTCTTGTATGCTATGCGTGCTTCCAAGAACTCCTAACAGTGTATTTATCTAAAATACCTATCAAGCATCCAAGGCCAAATGAAACAATGCCTATTTCCTAGGTCAGGTGGATAGCTTTATTTCTTGTGCAATTTAAGGTGAGACCCTCCTTTCTTACTGCCTTACAAACTTTATAGACCCCTAGCTTCTTACCTAATAACTTCTAGGAATGTGGACTGAGCGCATAAATTCCCTTTTTAACCGATCATTGCACTAAGTTGACCTCCTCTTTTACCACTCCCATTTTGGGNTGTAAAAGAAAGCCTGATGGTCACTGCTTGATGAGAATTCTTACCTGCTTTTATGACCTTGCAGGAATTCAGGCCTGGGGATGTGTTAATTAAGCTTAACTTTCTCCTCTCCAAAGTCTTATCTCTAGTATTAGATCCACCTTTAACAATTAACTCAGAACTATAGGGTTCCAACTTACAGGTACATCTAGCTATGATGGAAGTTGTCTAGCCAAGTTGCCTAGCGACCAAACACACTCACTGGAAACAGNGGGAGCAGAGATAGCTTGGAGAGATAAGGGTCATAGGGATAAAAAGGCAGTTTTAGTCTCATGAGAGAGAACAAAAGAGGACAAGAGAACAGAAAGGAGATGAGAAGAGAGGAGAGAATGGAAGAACTCGTGGGGTAAGAGCTGGAGAGGAACAAACTGAGATGAGGAAGAACTAGATTGAGGGGCTAGAAGAGGGTACTAGAGGAACAAGATGGAAGGTGTAGGAGAGCAAGATAGGGAAGAATGAGATGAGGAAGAAGGGGATGGGAAAGGAGCTAAGATGGGAAGGAACTAGATGGGTGAGGACCTAGATGGGGCAATGAGGGCNAAATAGAAGCTGTGTAGAGAGAGAACTTATCAGAAGAATAAAGTGTATGGACTAAAGAGTTTCCTGTACATAGATTCATTTCCTTTCATCTAAGAATGAATTATCATCTGATTGTAGATTCTTCCTGGACCCTGGGAGGGGACTATCGAGGGGCTGGACCCCTATAGTCCTCGTTATTGTGGAAGAGTGAGCAGAATACTGACTACTTTCATATTTCACCTTCAAGTTTTTTTTTTCTTTCTTTCTGCTGTTGTTGAAGGGATGAGATGGCCTCATCCCTCACCACAG
>LZPO01008691.1:12282-48048 GCA_001675575.1 Neotoma lepida | reverse complement strand
CCCCCCCCCCAGATGAAGCTTGTTTCCTGGTAGAACATCTGTTTGTTTGTTTGTTTGTTTGTTTTTTGTTGTTGTTTGTTTTTTTTAACAATGGTCATATTTTATGATTAATTGCTCTCTCAAGTAGTTTGTCTCTAGATTTGGGCTTTCCAAAATAAAGAGTCTTTTCACATTGGCTCAAGGAGTCTGGCTTTCCATTGTCAAGTGACCAACCTGGAATAAGATCTGTAACTCTTCTATATGCCAACTTCACTTTCTTCTTAGAGTGGAAATAATAGCATTATCCTAGGCATTAAATGGCTCAGCATAATGCCTGACTTATGATTAAATCCAGGGCAATGTCATTGTGCCACCACTCCCACAGCATCATCATCACTGGCAGCACAGTTGTCCTTGAGGGAAGTGAGTTTGTGAACCTTTGACAACCGTTACTGTCATAATTGTTTTCTTCCTCCTCTGATACAATGAGATGGTTGCAAAATTTCTACTTATGGGAAGATGGGGAAGAAATTTTTTCTAATTAGTACTGTTAAGTACCATACCAAACATCTTTATTTTATATATTAAAAAATGTTAAAAAGCTGCAAGTCCCAGTACAAAGAAAGCCCAGGTTAGGAATGTGATATCTGAGGAAGGACACAGTGATGATTACANGCTTTTCATTTTGAGATAGGATCTCATGTAACTTCTTATCTCCCTGCCTCCACCTCTCAAGTGCTGGATTGCAGGCTTACTCCACTATGGCTGGTTTACGCTGTGCTCGGAGTGAATCCTGTGCTTTGTGCATGCTTGGCAACAACTACAGAGATACATCCCAAGTGCCTAGGTTTCCTTTTCATTATGGATATCCAAACTGGAGAAACCAAAAGCAGAAATATTGAGGGACATATATCCCCCAAATCTTAACATAATCTTTCTCTCTCTTGCCATGTAACAAAGAAAGAACATTCTTGCATGATGAACATTTCACAAGTAGCAACTGTCCTACTCCAGTGAAACATCACGTAAAAATTGTAATTCCCCTACTCTATTCTCCACACCCCCACACCCACACCCACCCTCCCTTTGTCAACAAAGCTTTGTGGAAAACCTGACATCATTCCAGCCTTCTAGGCTCTGATGATTTTGGTAAAGAGTTGCATGAACAGTTCAAGGATGAAATAATACAAATCCTACATGGTATCTTATAGGCAACAGAGGAGGAGTTCATGCTTCACAATTAATTTTACATGGTGAGCACCATTTTGATACTAATGTCAAATAAAGGCCATATGGAATTAGTGAGTCCATCCTGAGATGAAAACACAGAGAAAACAAGATGTAATGGGAGTGCATAGAGGGCTATCAATTGCAAATAACTTCTTAGTCAGGGATGGGATTTTGTTCCTACCTACCCTTTTCAGTGATAAGTTTTTGTCTGGTTTTAGCATGTGTAGGTCTCCTTCATGCTGTCATAGTCTCTGTGAGTTCATATGTGTATCTGCCCTGTTGTATCTGCAAGTACATGCCATTCTTTCATTGGAGTCATTCCTCACCTCTGGCTCTTACAATCTTTTCACCTCCTTTTCTGAATATATTCCTTATCTTTGACGGGATGGGTTTGGTGAAGACATAGGGGTTGAATCCTCCAAAGTCTCTCACCCTCTACATGTTGTCCAATTGTAGGTTTCTGTGTTATTCATCTATTGCAAGTAGAAGCTTCTCCAATGAAGGCTCAGTACTTATCTATGGACATAGCAATGATATTAGGAATCATTTTATTGTCATGTTCACTTAGCAGAATTAAGTGTAGTAGCATTTCTCTTGGAGCCCATGACCTATCTAGTCCCAGGTTCTTGGTTTCATTAACAGTGTTGGGTATGAATTTCATATGGGCCTTAAATCCAATCAAAATGTGATTGCTTATTCCCATAACATTTGTGCCACTATTGTACCAGAGGGTATATCTTGCAGGCAGGTCGCTATTGTAGACCTCAGGGCTGTATCTTGGTGAGATTGATGATTACATTTCTGTCATGGTAATATGTATGGTAATTTCCAACACTGGAAAGTGTTGCATACCAGCTTGATTTCTCCATGTTGGATGGCATTAGTATGTAGTGTCTTCAGCAATAAAGCCTTACCATTATATTGTGGAGGGCAACCAGCAGTGTTGGCAATAACCTGTGATGTTTAGGGGGAGATATCTATGGGACCCTCTTTGGTCAAGAACCCCCAAAGATGTGTCTTATTCTAGGAACTGGGGGTTTTATTTGATAGCATAAGATGTCTAGTTGGGACATTATCTCTCCTTTATATGTTAACTCCATTTAAATTCCATTTATGTATTTTATACATAAATTTATTTATTTTATATATTATTTATTTTATTTTATATATTTTAGGAAGGTTCTATAGTAGTAGATGTCCATATGGCTTACTTTCAAAAGTGTTAGTTTTCCCTTCTCATATTATTTTCTTTACTCTGCTCTCCCACAACCCTCTGCATTTAATTTTTTATTCTAATTTCCCCTTTATCTCTTTATAATACCATACTAGATTTACCCTTCCTTGGAATATCCCTTCTTCTTCCCTCAACCATTGCTAATTACCTAACCTATGTGGTTATTCTGAAAGAAAACACATATAAATGGTTTAAAAACTAACATAGTTGTTATATGTAGTTATAAAAGAAAGAGATAATAAGTAATATGCAGCGTTTGTCTTTCTGAGTCTGAATTTACCTCACTCAGGATGATTTTTTTCTAGCACTATCTATCTATTTGCAAATTTTGTTTTTCTTAACAGCTGAATAATATTTCATTGTGTAAATGTACCACGTTTTCATTATTCATTCATGAGCTGATGAACATCTAGGCTGTTTTCAATTTCTGGTTATTATAAATAGAGCATCAGTGAACATGACGAACAAGCATCTCTGTAGAAAGATGTAGAATTCTTTTGGTATTTGCTCAAGAGTGGCATAGCTGGATCTTGTGGTAGATCTGTGTTTTGCTTTTTGAGGACGCTCCACACTGATTTCTGTAATGACTGTACAAGTTTTCACATCACTAGCCGTGAGTAAATGTCCCTCTTTCCCTGGATGCTCTCCAGCATCTTCTGTTACTTGTTTTGTTAATCTTGGCCATTCGGACTAGGGTAAGATGAAACCTCAAAGTAATTTTAATTTGTGTTTCCTTGTTGGCGAAGAATGTTCAACATTATTTTAAGTATTTCTTTGCCATTTGTGTTTTACCTTTTGAGAACTCTTTGTTTAATTCTATACCCTATTTTTAGATTATGTTATTTGTTTTCTTGATATCCAGGTTTTTGCTTGTGATGTTGTTATTCTTTGTATACTCTAGGTACTAACCCTCTGTCAAATGTATAATTAGAAAAGATTGTGTTTTTTTCCATTCTATAGGCTGCCTCTTTGCTTGAATGATAGTGTCCTTTGTTGTACAGGAGATTTTAACTTTATGAGTTCTCATTTATTAATTGTCAGTCTTAATGTCTTCACTATTGGAGTCTTGTTCAGGAAGTCCTTTCCTGTGTTAATAAATTCAAACTTATTCCCTAATTTTTTTCTGTCATATTCAGGGTATCTGGAATCTAATTTTAAGATCCTTGATTCATTTGGTGTTTTGTGTGGGCTGATAGATATGGATCTATTTCCTGTCTCCTACATGCAGTCATTCAGTTTGATCAGAACTATTTGTTAAAGATGCTGTCTTTTTTCCAGTGAGTATTTTGATTTCTTTGTCAAAAATTAGGTGTCTGTAAGTGTGTGGAGTTATTCCCAGGTCTTCATTTCTAGTCCATTGAGCAGTGTGTGTGTGTCTGTTCAATTATTTATTTTTTCATGTTTTATAGATTCATTGGGAATTTCATATCATGTACCCCTATTACACTCATTTCCCAGTCCTTCCATATCCATCTCCCATCCTTGAGATCTCCCCCCGCACAACAAAAAGTTAAAATTAAAAAAAAACAAAGCAAAAGAAAACAAGCACAATTTGTGTTATTTACATACTCACTGGAGCATTGTCAAACACTCAATGGACTGCCCCTAAAAAGAACTGAGCTATTCCCCTCAAACACCCCCACCAGAAGCCATCAATTGTAGAGAGCTAACTTCAGCATCCTTATCACACTTTTTAAGAGTTGTCTGGAGCCCCAGGAGTCCAGTTGTTGTGAAAGGAAAGATTCTATGAGCAAGGGACATGGAGATCATGATTGGAAAATGTACTGAGATGGCCAGCCAAACTAGTGGAAATGCATGAACTGTGGACCAATAGCAGTAGAGCCCCCATAGTGCTGGACTGAGCCCTCTAGATACTTGAGACAGTGGTTTAGCTTGAACTGTTTAGGGGGCCCCCAAGCAATGGGATCAGGATCCATCCCTGGTGCATGAGCTGGTTTTTTTGGAGTGCAATGCCTATGGTGGGACACCTGGTGCAGCCCTGGCACAGGGAGGGGTGTCTTGGACCTGCCTCAACTGAAAGTACCAGGCTCTGGGGACTTTCCATGGGAGATCTTGCTTTGGGGGAGGAGGGAGGAGAGGGGTTTCTGTGGTTGGTATGTATAATAAACAGAACATCTTTTAATAAAAAAAGAGTTGTCTTTGATGGCTTCCTGTTTAGGCTGTTACTTTTTTGGGATGTGGTAGGGTACAAATAGGGGTTGTCACAGAATCCTTCCATGTCCCTCTTTTTCAACATTGTATCCCCAATCATCAGTATCAATGCAAAATAGCTCCTTTGCTCTTTACAATCAGCAGGAGCATGGATCATGGGCTTCTACATGCTTTCTGATGACATCATAGGCCATAAACTCTGGCCTCCAGCTGCAGAAGGACCATGGACGCAGACAAGTGCCTTGGAGGCAGCCCAAACCACAGACATCAACTTGGTCTCTGGTGGCAGCACAGGCCACTCATATAAATACGGCCCTCGGAGGCAGCATGGCCTATAGAAGTCAACATGGCTTCATGAGGCAGCCCAGACCAAGGGCATCCACATGGCTTTTGGAGGTAACTTGGACCGTGGACATCAATTTAAGTGGACTATTCCGTCTCTGATCCCTGATTGCTTGTTGATAGATCCAGACTTGTTTAGGCCCATTGTAGACAGCTTATATGCTATGGCACTGGCTGGCCCAGAAGAGAGAATGTCACAGCCCTGCTCAGAATCTTTCAGTTCTTTAATTTTTCTTTCCTACTTCTGCAATGAGCTCTAAAGTTTAGAGTGGATAGGATAAATGTGCTGTTTATATCTAAACAGTCAACTGTCACTTATTATTTTCAGGACTATTAGAAGCTGTGTGCCTTTGCAGTCACCACCATTCATATCAAAGAGAAGCTTCTCTTATTAACCGTGGGTTTAGTATTTGACTATGAGTATGACAGTAAATATTTAGAAAAAATGGCATGCTTGCCATTTTTGACAAAATACTGATTCATAAAATTCCTTAGAAAACAAGGATGGAAATACCTGGGGTAAATCTAGGGTTATTTGACCTTTAAAGATCATAAAGCTAAGTTAATTATATGCTTGTCCAATTGATAGATGATAGAAAGGACCTTTGTGTGTTTGTGAGTGTGAGNTTGCATATGTACCCCCATATGTTCCATATCTCAGATATTGGAGGATCATACTTGGAGAAAGTGTGCTGTGTGTCCTTGTTCATCTGTGACAGTTCTTCATGGAGCTTATATGGAAGGAACTTAACTTCAGGGTCTCAGTCTGGAAAGAGACTCAAGCTGCTCTGACTCTGGTGCCAGTGCTGCCAGAGTTAGTAATCCCTATTTTAAAAACCATTTTATCAGTATATATCATTGTCAAGAATAAAGTTTTCATCATGATATTTTAATATAGGCATATAGAGCATATTGACCCTCACACTTACGTTCAGCATCTGGGCACTTGCCTTTTGGATATTTGCTTAGTTATCTTAAAACTATGCCTTTAAAATAATACTTTGTTAATTCTTTGATAATTTCAGACTGTATACTTTTATATTAATCCCCTCATCCACCAACTCCTCTATCAACCCTCTCCACTGTCCCCTCACTGCCAACACAACTTGTAGTTTTCCTCCTCCTGTCTATCAATTTTAGATTGTGGTTTTCAAGGAGTCTTGCAGGGTGACCTACCCTGGAGTGTGGTCAACCTACCAGGAGTCACCTGATTAAAGAAAACCAGCTCTCTCCCAGTAGCTATCAAATGCAGATAGCTCATCAGCTAGTGATGAGATACCATGGTTACCTTCATCTCTCCATGCTGAATTTTTGTCTGCCTTGAGCTTGCATAAATTTTTGTCCATGCTGCCACCAATTGCTATGGTTCATATATAGAACTGTAATATTGTGTTTGGGAAACACTGCTTCCTTGACGTTATCCACAACTTCTGATTCTTACAATCTTCCCACTCAATCCAACAATGTGGAAAATATTGAGGACTCCCAAGACTGCTATTCTCTGTACATTGACAAGTTGAGGAGCCCTGTGTTAATTACCATATTGCAAGAAGAAAGTTCTCTGATGAGAAACAAGTGATACACAGATCTGTGAGTATAGCAATAAGCTATATGGAATCATTTTGATGTTACATCCATTTCACAGAACAATAATATTGTATTCTCCCCTAGGGCCTATGACCTCCTCAGCTACAGATTCTTGGCTGCATTAACAGTACCCAAACCTCCTCAGTACCAGTTCCTTCTCATTGAGCAAGCCTTTAGATATATTCAGAAAGTAGTTGGTTAGTCTCATAACATTTATGACACTATTGCACCAGTGGACATATTTTGTCAGGCCAGTCATTGTAACTCATAGGTTTCACAGATGGGTGAGACTGATGATGATTTTCATCCTCTAGCAGCATGCTTATGAAATTCCAGAGTCATAAAAACTATCTAGTAGGGACAAAGTTTCCAGCTGAGTGTCTGCTTTATCTCTCCTTATTCCATGACTCAAACATGTGGTATCTCCAGTGACAGGCAGAGGTCAAACAATGGAGTTCTGGAAGGTAACCAAGAATATTGCCAATAGCCTATAATGTTTGGTGGTCAAATGGGGTAGACCCCATTGACCCAACAATTCAAAAGAGATAATTCTTTCCTGGTACTGGGATTTTTATTTGCTAGCATAAGGTGACAAGTTACAGTATTTGTGCCTNCATTTTGAGGTAACTCTGTTAAAACTCTTTTTATATATGTATATATATAAATTTTAGAAAGCTTCTATAGCTTTCTATAGAAGTAGGCATCCAAATGGCTTTATCAACTGGCCTTTAGTGTTAGTTATCCCTCTCCATATTTCTTCCTTTACCCTGAATTCCCATTTCAATTTAACCCTTCATATTTCATCATTCCCCTTCAACCCTTTGTTCTGTAGAACAAGAGCCTCGAGTAGCCCAAATGATGCTATGTTATACTACAATCCCAGCTGCCCAGATAATTTTCTAATTTTAGTTATCAGAAACCAGACATTTTCCTCTGATGATGCTCTANATGTGATTGAGGATATGGAGAGCAGTAAGTGACCTACTGAATGAGTTCTATTGACTTTGTCCTGTGGTATGTATACTAGCCTATGTGAGCCATCTACCAGTGGAGTCACCTAGCCTCAGGTGCTGAACTCTTTTCCTGAAGGAACATGGACAATGGCATTCTTGGCTAAATCCTTCCTTACTGTCAAAGGCATTGACAGTCACAGGAAGCTGACATGCTTCACTGAGGTTGATACAGCGCCTGTGTGCTTCTCAGGGCAGAGCTGAGACTAGTTAATGGCTTTGTTTCATCTACCTCATTCTATTCTTCCATCTCTAATTATAAAGTGATATTATTTTTACATTCCCTTTTACTTTTTTAAGTTAAAAATTCAATTACATTGAGTTTTGGAAGCCTTCTTAATCGCTTCATCAAGATAAGAAGACTCTAGCAACAGAACTTTAAACATGTAATGTACTGTTTCCAGTTAGTCTTCTTAGAATATCAAAGGAATGAGAAAAGACAAGGCTCGCAAACACATTGATTACATATAGCTTTCTTGAGAAATAGTCATCAAACTCCACGATTAAGAGGCAGACCAGGTCTTAGTCTTATGAAAATAAATAAGTCTATGTGCTACAAAATGACAGGCAGCTGAAGTAGACAGTTTTTAGATCCGGCAAAGATGAAAGAGATAGTGCCTAAAACCAAGAAAGATAATGTTTGACAACCAGTTAGAAGACCCCCAGTTTCTCCAGCTGCAACAAAATACTGAAGCTGAGAAAGAAGGAATGGCCCCTGAGTCACTGCCCTCATCCCAGTGACCATGTCCAAGAACAGGATATTTCCTATTTTGGAGAGTCCTGGTTAAGCCAGTTATACATGAATTTGCATTCTGGTTAGGAAATTGTTGGACCAGCCCACCATCAAGTGGCTCTACATCCTACTGGGTGAGGCAGCCAGTCCTATAAAAAAGTGCTTGGATGAATGACTGCAACACACTTGGTACACCAGACCTTGGTACACCCGGACTACAGAGAACCCGGTGAGTCTGACTTCTTGAATTGATCTTTGCTTATGGTCTTCTTATGTAGTTTAATTTAGAGAGAACAGTTCTGTGATTCTAAATTGTGATCATGGGTTAAAAGTTAGTTATCAGTCTGAAATTTAGCAATATAGTAGAGTGATACACTATGTTAGTTTGCTTTTGCCTTTGTGTGTATGTGGTTGATACCCATATGGAAAGTTAAAACAGTAGAGAAGGATTGCTTTGAAGATGGTGGCAGAACAGAGCATTTTTTATTTTCTTACATTTTGGTGTCCTTTTCAAAGGCTTATGTCTTAGCAGGCATTAGACAATTAAATTTTCCTAGGTGTCCTCTGATGTGAAACCCATCTTCTGGAATTTCAAAGGTTTGACGTGATAAGAATTAGTTTTGAGAGTACTTAGGATTTAAGAAATTGGGAATGATGTTCTTGAATGTGTTATTTTGTGCAAGCAATACTATGTTCTTTGGAACAGAGATGTTTCTGAGTGTGGGGAATGCAACCAAAGAAGGACCTGCAAAGTTAAATGAAACAAATCACTAACTGAAAGGGAAAATCCAGCAAGTCCTAAAAGATGAAGAGTTGGGGAGTACTGTGTGTATGTGAGAGAATTACTGTCCAATATTACATAAAATTCAGCTTTCTCTATGAGAATCACCTCTTGTGAGAACTTTCATGTAATGTCTTTCAGATCCTGAGACTTCAGCACAATGTCTTACCAACAGCAGCAGTGCAAGCAGCCCTGTCAGCCTCCTCCTGTGTGCCCACCCCCAAAGTGCCCAGAGCCTTGTCTTCCTCCAAAGTGCCCAGAGCCTTGTCCTCCTCCAAAGTGTCCTGAACCTTGTCCTCCTCCAAAGTGTCCTGAACCTTGTCCTCCCCCAAAGTGCCCTGAGCCATGCCCTCCTCAGCCATGCCAGCAGAAATGCCCTCCTGTGCAACCTCCTCCACCTTGCCAGCAGAAGTGCCCACCCAAGAGCAAGTGAGTGCTTCGGCAGTCACCAGGACCAAGAGAAGAGAAGAGAATCCATCTCACCTACTTCCATAGCAATAACACCATCTTCCCTTCAAAGCCTGTCATGTCTGCAGAAGAATCTTCTCCACTCTTCACCCCCCCCCATATGCCAATGATGACCTCTGATAGGGAAGGCATTTCCACCAGACTGTTCTCCTGCTACTGTCTCGGGGTTGCTGAGAATGCTCCTTCCTCTGTGGTCCAGTATCCTAGATACACAGAGGGTAGGGCAGCAGGTGTTACCCCAGTGCCCTCAGAGAAACCTTCCCAGTCTGCCTTTCACCTGGGCAGGGATTTATCCAACTTAGACAACTGTCACTGCTGTTTCATTTTCTGAATAAAGTATAATTTTGGTGATGGCATAGAAATATTTCTTTGAAAAATTGCCTTAGGAATAGTAGCATTTTTCTCTCTTTTGATTCTGAATTATTTACTTTTTTTCTTCTTGTACATAAATAACTCACAAGAAGGTACTTGAGGAATGAAGAGTTTAGTTTTGCCTACAGTTTGAGAGGGTACAGTCATGGTTTGAGAGGCTACAGTCATGATTTGAGAGGGTACAGTCATGGTGGTGAAGGCATGGTGGCAGGTGAATGGTCACATTGCATGCACAGTCAAGCAGTGGGGAGCAGACAAGAAGTGGACCATCTTGTAAGACCTCAAATCCCATCCTAGTTACCAGCAAAGCTCTATCTACTTTAAGTTCTACAACCTTCTAAACACTTCTAACCTCTGGATTCAAGTACATGAGATTATGGAGGGCATTTCACAGTCAAACTACAAAGAATATCATCTAGGCAAGACTCTAATGATCAATTTTCTCTGAATTTAAGGCCATACTAAATATTATTCTTAAAATACTTCAAACTCTTGTTATTGTCTTCAAGTATTATTTGGTTCTTTTGAGGAACAAATTATGCTCGTGGATAGATAGGATTAACAATAAAAATGGCAATCTTACCAAAAGCAATCTACAGATTCAATGCAATCCCCATCAAAATCCCAACACAATTCTTCACAGACTTGGAAAGAACAATATTCAACTTCATATGGAAAAACAAAAAACCCAGGATAGCTAAAAGAACCCTGTACGGAAACACAGCTCATTGTTGGCAGCTGCCAGGCGGTTCTCAGAGCGGTGAGGGCAGCTGAGGGAAAAGAAAAGAGAAAGGCTCGCCGTCTGCCCCAGTGGCTGCTGCAAGACCTCAGCGCCAACCTCGCCCAATCGTCCAAACGAGCGCCTCACAGCCCCTGGGCTGCCCCTCTATGTGCTGCTGAGCTGGTCCTGGACCTGACGAGCCCGCCTTTGGTGTTCTGAGCAGAAATCGCAAAGACCGAAGGACTGGGAATGATAGACCATATGATGGCCATGAACCACGGGCGCTTCCCCGACGGCACCAACCGGCTGCATCACCACCCTGCCCACCGCACGGACATGGGGTAGTTCTCGAGCCCGCATCACCACCAGCAGCAGCAGACCCAGCAAGTCTTCAACGCCCTCGTGGGCGAGCACATACACTATGGCGCAGGCAACATGAATGCCACGAGCCGTATCAGGCACGCCATGGGGCCCGGGACTGTGAACGGGGGGCGGGGGGCGCGGGGGGGCACCCTCCGAGCGCTCTGGCCCCGCCGCCAAGTTTAATAACTCCCAGTTCATGGGCCCTCCGGTGACCAGCCAGGGAGGCCCCTGCAGGCCAGCATGTAGCTGCAGAAGCTCAACAACCAGTATTTCAACCATCACCCATATCCCCACAACCACTACATGCCGGATTTGCACCCCACTGCAGGCCACCAGATGAATGGGACAAACCAGNACTTCCGAGATTGCAACCCCAAGCATAGCGGCCGCAGCAGCACCCCTAGCGGCGCGGGCGGCAGCGGCACCCCCGACGGCTCTGGCGGCAGAAGCGGTGGCAACACGATGCCAGCCTCGGTGTCTCATGTCCCTGCGGCAATGCTGCCGCCCAATGTCATAGATACTGATTTCATCGACGAGGTAGTACTTATGTCCTTGGTGATAGAAATGGGTTTGGACCGCATCAAGGAACTGCTCGAACTCTGGCTGGGCCAAAACGAGTTTGATTTTATGACAAACTTCGTGTGCAAACAGCAGCCCAGCAGAGTCAGCTGTTGACTCGTTAACCTCAGCGGGAGAAAGAAATCACCCTCCCCACCCCCACCCCAACTTCCTTGGTGTGAATTAAAAAACAAAAACAAAAAACCCCATTCCCTTAGACGCAGTATCTCGCTTTTCAGATCCTGAAAGGTTTGAGAACCTGGAAACAAAGTAAACTATAAACTTGTACAAATTGGTTAAAAAAAAAAAAAAAGATTGCTGCCACTTTTCCCCTGTTCTTGTTCTTTTTGTAGCCTTGACATTCACCTCCCTTATGTAGTTAAAACATCTAGCTAACTTGTTCTTTTTTGTTGTTTGTTTTTACTTATTTCCTCACTTTCTCAGATATTAATCTTGGCAAACTGCTTAATCTTGCGGATTTTGTAGATGGTTTCAAATGACTGCNCTGCATTCAGATTTATGAGTGAAAGGAAAAATTGCATTTGTTGGCTGCNTGAACTTTGAAGGGCAGATATTACTGCACAAGCTGCCATCTCGCTTCATTTTTTTAACTATGCATTTGAGTACTAGGTTTTCAAATATACTAAACTGGAAGATTAAACAGATGTGGACCAAACTGTTCCGGATCAGGAAAAGTCATATTGTTCACTTTAAAGTTGGCTGTCTCCCCTCCCCGATATGTACAGACANTAATAGGGTGTGGAATGTAGTCTGTGGCAAACATTTCACAGATTTTTATTTTGTTTCTGTCTTCAACATTTTTTACACTGTGCTAATAGTTATATTCAGTACATGAAAACATACTACTGTGTTGAAAGCTTTTTAGGAAATTTTGACAGTATTTTTGAACAAAACATTTTTTTGAAAAAATACTTGTTAATTTATTCTATTTTAATTTGCCAATATCAATAAAAAGTTAAGGAAAAAAAAAGAACCATATACAATAAAGCAACCTCTGGAGGCATCACCATCCCTGACCTCAAGCTCTACTATAGAGCTATAGTAATAAAAACAGATTGACACTGGCATAAAAACCGACATGTGGACCAATGGAATCGAATTGAAGACCCTGACATTAACCTGCACACATATGAACACCTGATTTTTGACAAAGAAGCCAAAATTGTACAATGGAAAAAAGAAAGCATCTTCAACAAATGGTGCTGGCATAATTGGATGTCAACATGTAGAAGATTGCAAATAGATCCATATTTGTCACCATGCACAAAACTCAAGTCCAAGTGGATCAAAGACCTCAACATAAATCCAATAACACTGAACTTGATAGAAGAAAAAGTAGGAAGTACTCTTGAACACATCGGCACAGGAGACCACTTCCTAAATATAACACCAGTAGCACAGACACTGAGAACAACAATTAATAACTGGGACCTCTTGAAACTGAGAAGCTTCTGTAGGGCAAAGGACATGGTCAATAAGACAACAGCCTACAGAATGGGAACAAATTATTTAAGTATTTAGAAAGTCAATTCCTCTTCCCCCAGTTCAGGAGACTAACGTTTAGATCATAAACTTGTTCTAAGCATAGAATTTTCAGTACTTTCATTAGGTTAGCATAATGCCTAAGAATGAATTAGCTCTCAGTAAATAGTTATCAGCAGCCCCTGCCCATCATAACTTACATGTATATGTCATTTATATGTGACTTACATGTAGCTAGTACAGAAAATGTGATTTAAATGTATTATTCTGAACATTTTATTTTCTAATCAAACTCAATATTCTATACAATATTTCAGGAAAATAAAGTTTTGGGGAATTGGTCAGGTACCAAGTGAATACTCCTCATAGTTCTTAAAAAAATAGGGAGCACAGAATAAAAGGAGGGAAGGGGGCCAAGGTGTGAAATTGTCTGTCTCCTCTCTATGCATGCCACCTTCTTTCTCTAACAACCAACAAAGTGCCACATCCCATCAGCATTGCTCACCTGAATCATCTGACTCCATATTTGAAATACATTTGTGTTTTCAATGTTAACAAGATTTGCAGAGTCACTGCTGCCATGCAACTCAGTTACCACATGCCCAGCCTCCTAGCCAAGTTTGTTCTCANGTATTGTGATCCTGGGTGTCCAAATGGGATTATCAGTGGATGAGTCTTCTATTAAGTTTAAACTACAATATTCACAACATTACTAAGGATATCAGATTAGAAGTGCCCTGAAGATAGGCCTGAATCATTTGATTCTCTGTAGAGTGTGAGCCCAGATAAGGAAGCCATGTTACAAATCTAATAGGTGTTACAAAAGAGTGATGAAAAGTGTTCTTAGGAAATTTTTCAAAACATAATAAAGTTGATAATGCCTATCTGAAGATCTTTTGTTCAGTCATCGAATACTAAATACTGCTCCTGAATAAGAGTGGAATCTTCTGTTGTATCANGAGGAAAGTAAATATAGGGTGTGTGTGTGTGTGGAGGGGGGTAAGTTTGTAGTAAGATGCTATAAAAAAAAGGGAAAGACGTCTAGCAATTGTGTTTGAGAGACAAAACATTCTTGGGGATTAAAAGAATGAAGATCCACTTCTTTACCAGGGCTTGCACTTTCTCAAAGTTCAGGGCAGCTTTTCCTGTCAATGTTCTCAATGGAAGCTTTTAGTTTAATTTCCTGAGACATGGACAGGCCCACCTACAGCATTAGCATCTCTTCCAGGCACTTGACCTGTGCTTACTTCGGTGTCTTATTTCCATGCCACCCTGTAGTGTTTAGATTTATGCCTGTCTTGAAAGCCTCTCTCGATGAAATGCCCCTTCTTTAATTCCAAGTGTCACCTCCACAGTGCACCTGGTTGGGCCAACACCGGCAAAACCCTCCCTCTGCCTGTAAAGGTCCACTCAGAAGTGAACCA
Organism: Neotoma lepida; assembly: GCA_001675575.1. Lineage (NCBI taxonomy): Eukaryota > Metazoa > Chordata > Mammalia > Rodentia > Cricetidae > Neotoma > Neotoma lepida. Next base: position 33,571 of record LZPO01008691.1, on the reverse strand, counting down.
AGCAAGGTTCAGATGCCTCAGGACCAGGAAAGAAGACATCAAGACTTCTGAAATTCAGGGTAGAGTTGAGATAGATGTCAAAGTCTCTGACAGGACCAATGGATATGTTGTAGATACTTTTCTGTGACACAAGTAGTTAATTTTGTTACACAGGCAACTGAAGTTTCACTTAGNTTCCTGAAAGTGGCTTGTGTTTCCTGGTGGGATGTAAGTTTTCTTTCTGGTCAGATAAAGCTTTGACATGAGTATCTGGTGAACCAGGTTTGGTTTGTTATTCTAGGAGGACTGCAGTGTGTGTGTGTGTGTGTGTGTGTGTGTGTGTGTGTGAGTGTGTGTTTGTGTGTGTGAATGTGAGCAGCATGTGTGTGTATATGTGTATGTGAGTATGTGTGTGTGCATTTGTGTCTGTAAGTCTGTGTATATGTTTTGGATGGTGGCATGGAGTGTGAAGCACATCCCTTTAGGAGGCTCCCTGACAAAAACGTAAGACTGAGATAACAATTGTGGTGGCTATGAATCTTAGAGTTTGTTGGGGGAATTTNAATTATGGGTATATAGAAGAAATGAGGAAAAAGAGGCAGATTCACTTCTTTTGGAAGATTTCTTGAAGTGAACAGAAACAGCTGAATATGTTAGAAGCCAAGAAGCCTAATTTGGAGACAGAGCACTCAGGGTTAGATACATCAGATTCAGCTTGGGCAGGTACTAATTAACCTTCAGAGTGACTCACTGAGTCGTAAGAAGAAAGTCCTCTTCTAGTCCCGGGTATCCAACACTAAAGTCTCTGATGGTATTACATAACCTTACTCTGGCACCCCAGGCATCCTCAGTGGGAAGAGCCTCCCACCATCAGTGCCAGGATTGGATGTGAGTGCCAGGATCGGTGTCAACTGGAGGAAGTCACTGCCCTCCTGTGTCTGTGAATAGCTTTTGCTTCATGAAGAAAAGGAAGAAGTCACTGAGTCAGACACCAATATATAGTCAAGAGTGGAAGGATTTAATGGGGACATAACAGGACCAAATCACTTGTAACTTGGTCCCTCTCCAGAAGAATATTGAGTAGACAAACTCACTCGGGAACCAAGTCCTCAGTTGAATTCAGAGACTCAGAGGCCCCACATTTATAGGTAAAAAAGCTTCATAGTACTTCATTTTAAGGTATAAATGAGAGGCGGGACTGTGCTGTAAGGGCATAGTATGCCCAAACAGGATGGAACCTGAAGCTCAGCATCTACCTGATGATCAGCTCCTCAAGGCACAGTTTTGGACTACATTACTTTTGCTTTGTCTTCTGTTGGGCTAGTACTGGAGTGACAGTTGAAGGGCAGGGCTCAGGCACCTTTGGGTGGCAGGGCTCAGGAGCCTTTGGGTGGCAGGGCTCAGGAGCCTTGGGGTGGCAGGGCTCAGGAGCCTTGGGGTGGCAGGGCTCAGGAGCCTTGGGGTGGCAGGGCTCAGGAGCCTTGGGGTGACTGGGCTCAGGAACCTTGGTGTCACAGGGCTCCTTGATTTGGGAGACACATGGCTCCTGAGGTGGTGGCTGGCAAGGCTGTTTCACTTGCTGCTCATGCAGCTGAGGAGGTCCTGCGCAGGGCTGCTTCTGCTGGTGTGAACTCATGCTTCAAAGATGGCTGGTCCTAGAAACAGAATAGATGATTTATGGAAGGAATGACTTGCAAGAAACCACTGGCAATGCCACTTCCAATGTCTAAAGAAGCAGAGGTTTTCCTTTCTCTCTCTACCACAGAAGGTACTTTGCCATAGACGTCCTTAAAGGTCATCTGTTTGGTTCTAAACAGGCAGAGTCTTTCTGGCTGCTCCCTCTTCCTATCTATTATAAGGCACAGTTAGCAACACAGCGAAGGGCTTTATCATGAATATGAGATTGATGACATTGGCTCATGTGGAAATGTGATGGCGTGTAGAAAGTAAAAACAATAAAATGCTCACAGGCCACTGCTCATCTGCAATAAATAAGATGTTTTGTCACCTGTAGAATGCCTGTGGCCACTCCAGAATGCCTCACCGTCACATGTGGCCCACACATTCCTCCATCTCAGATGCTTCTCTCATGCCTGCTTGCTCAGATTTGCCCAACTGTCACAGATCACCTGCTATGCCAGTTTTAGGCAGCTTTCTTAGAGTGAGCACTTCAGAAATTTTTCCCTCCTCCTCATAGTACTGCCTTTAGTTCTTAGTCTTCTAAATGAGATGCAATTTTACAGAGAAAATTCTCCTTTGTTAAATTATCTTTTGTAGTCCAAAACAACAGATACAGCAAACTCTTAACAAATGTTTGCATTGAAAGAATAAAATTCCCAGCATTAAAATTGTAGATAAAGAAATGATGCCACTAGGAGCAAGATAGACTTGTGTTCTTACCCAGACTCTGACACAGCAAGGATTGATGGGGCATACCAATTACAACTAAAGTTCCTTCAGTCGAGATTACTTTTAAATGAAAGTTTCTAGAGTTTATAATTCAGATGATNCATCTGCATTATAACTACGACTAAATTTCAATAAGAGGACAAAAAAGACATCCTAAATGCAAACAAGGCTCCAGTAAAAAGTCACATAAAATGTATAAAGTAAATGGTAAAGTATCCACGTAGAGAAGCTTACCTGGTATGCAGAGAACAGGCAGTGTAGTCGCTGGGATCTGATGTGGCATCCTCTTCATACTGGCCTTTTATAGCAGGAACAAGCCCTGCCTCAAGGGAATGGGAGCCTCTGGGGCCACTGCATCTTCATAGCTTACCTGTCAGACATGATTCATCCTGGGTGCTTCACCCACTTATGGGTTCAGCTTAAGTGCTGAAATTGGTAATGTGATTTTTTTCACATGCTGACAATTATGCCATCTGAGCATTAACCCCGAAGAATATCCCCCCGCCCCCGCCGTCTTCAAGTGTAATGTTTACAGGGAGGATGCTATGGACTGAAAGAGCAAGAAGGAAATTCTGGGAAATCAGGCATCAGAAATCCAATCATATGGATGTCATAAGTAAAGCCTCAGTTTAGATGAATTTATTGGGATGATTAGGATCTGTAGTGGGTGAGGGATAGCCAGTAGGTGTTTCTGGTTCTCCTGAGAGGCGATGGGTATAATGCCATTACTTTCTTCTACTCAGGACAATTTAGGCCATAATTTTACTTATCCATTACTTAGTAGACTTAAGCCCAAAAGGAGATTAAGAAAACACACAAAAAAGCAAACAGACAAAAATTCTAAAGTNATTTTCTTTTATTTTTCTTTTTTTATCCTGAGAGCCCCTTTTCCAAGAAAAGATACAAAAATAAAAGGCACAAGGCTGGGAATCTCTATTAGAGAAGGGGAACTTTGAGCTGGATGAAGTGAGAGGGCCATAGGACTTCAGGTGCAAAGTGACTTGGTTCTTTTATTCCAGCCACCTTTTCTATCTAGTGTGGTGAAGACTTGGGCAGATGGTTACAGGGGAGATGGAAACTGGGGAGAGTTCAGTATATTGGTGAGGAGTGGCAAGGTGGGCTTTCATGGTGGTAGACATTTGAAGAGCATGGTCACAAACTCTAGGAAGGGCAGGCATAGGGCGTGCGTAGAGTTCAGGTGAGCCTGGCAGGCAGAGCATCTTCTCTCAAACTCCTCAGCCATGTCTTACAGGATGAAGGGGCTGTGTAAACTGGGGGTTTCTTCTTCAGGAGAAGTTTCTCTCCTAAGCTAGGACAACACTTATCTAACCTGTAAAAACAGTTTCAGCTCACACAGTGTCCACCATTATGTCATAGGCTACTTCACCTCACTTCCTCTTTCCTTATTAGAAATCGTGATTCACTAGAAAGTCTCTCTTTCTACATCATTATTCAAATAAAATATGTCATTTCTTATGCAACAAAACCCAAAATAAACTAAAAGAGTTGAATTTATATAAAAATTAAGGAAAGCATACTAAAATCTTGAAATTTTTTATCATCTACCATGGAGTTCAATGTAAGCAAACAATATTTGGTAATAAGAAAAAAGCTATTTGGGGCAACAACCACATTTAGTTGACTCTTTGGAATCAATTTGGAGAGATTCTTTCTCAGATAGAAACTGTGTGTACTCTGTTAATTTTAATCCCAATTTTTAACTTTCTCTGTGAAAGCTTCAAAATAATCTAGTGTAGAACAAAGTAAGAATATGTTACATAATTTCCATGTTGTTTTTTGACTGCATTAAAGAAAATTCCAATTTTTTTCAATGTCCATCTCTTGTCATATTCAAAACACAATCAAATTGCTCTCAAACCTCGAGATCTCAGACTCAGTGCTGTGGAGGATTGCAACACCAAATGGTGACACATGGAATATCCCAAGACCAAGCAGGATCACGTAATTGTCAAGCCAAATGTGAGGCTTATGAAAGAGTGAGTTACGGAGCTTCAGGTAATGACATGTCCTGGAACCTCTCCCTCCTGGGGTGTGTACTCCGCGTTGGTGATGCTTCTTGCAGTTATAGTAGGTTATGGGCGACAAAGAAAATTTTCCAGGGTTCTCTAGCTCTATAAAAAACAAGCTCTCCAAGTTTACGCTTTCAAAGAAGATTTGAATGTCTAAAGGACATTAGGTAGTATTCTTGGTGCTTGGGTGTATCAGTGAAAAACAACAAATATATGAATTGTTTGGACTACACATACTGAAGAAGGCAGAAATCTATTATAAATAATAAAAAAAATGACAGGCATGAGAACTTTATATTTAATGCTATGAAAACAAATAGCAATGTAAGCCATTAGGAACACCAAGGAGATAATGGTATTTGTAAATACTCTTTCCAGGAGGTGGTGTTTGGACAGACCCAAGAGAATGGAAGCCATTGGAACATCTGATGGCAGAATGTTCAAAGTAAGGCACGATCTGAAGTAAATCCTTAAGTGGAGTTCCAAAGCAAACACTGAAGCTGCCTGGCATGCTCCATTGTCACAGGGGCTGAGACAGAGGCCACAGCCAAACCTGTCAGCCTTCTGCTGGTCATTCTCAGAACATGATGACTCACCTTCCCACAGGTCTTTATGAGCCTGCTTCAACAGTGTTTAGGAGAGTATGCTAAAGAAGTGTCTCTTCAGGTGCCCAGATGTCATGCTCCTTAGATTTTTTTGTTTTTGAGAGTGAAAGTTTCTACTCTGTAGTGGAAGAGTTATATATATATGAGAGAATTAAACTCACATCTAAAATCATTTTAATATAGTGAGTTTACCTATTGAGGATTTTTTAGCAAGCTTTTTAAGCTTAGTTATTCATGTGATAATAGGACCAATGAGTTACTTAACTTGTTAAACATAGAATTGACCTGGACTAGCAGGCCGCCCTTCAGTGACAGGGTCCTGAGAGAGAGGACTAGGAGATCAGCGGATAAGGGGATAGGGAAGTTTGGAATTAGGAGGTCTTGTACAAGCTATGTCTTATGACAAGGTAGCTTATTAAAAATACAGCATCCCCGGGATACCATTTGTGACTGGCCTAANGCTTCCAGCATCCTTCTCCAATCCATGCAGCCGCTCACCTTAGACTCATCTGATAATGTTGTTCCTCATTTTAGGATGTGTTCTCCTTCCAGATACCTTCCACTTTTGAGACAGGGTCTATTGTTTCTTCTTTCTAGCTGGACCATGGTCTTCTGGGAATTCTCCTGTCTCTGCCTGCAGAAGACAGATTTGAGGATTTTAAAGGAGTTGAATAAAAGAGGGAATCAGCATTTTATGCTACACTCATTGCATCCTTAGTGCTGAGAGAGCATTGGATGTTTCCCCGACTCGACAGCTTGGAGTTTGCGATGGAAACTTCTGGCCATTCTGAACTGTATGTGGATGATGGAGACTAAACTCTGGTCCTCCGAAAGAGCAGCAACATTAGTGAATGAGGGGGAAGTCCTGTCTCTGGTGTGTTTTCTGCCATGCTGGTGTCCAGTAAACACCTTGATCCTGACACTCCTGTCTCTTCCACCTCAGCTCTGTTCCAGCCTCAGAAATTGGGATACAGGCTCACACAGCCAAGCTTGTGAAATTTGTTGCCTAGTACATAGTTGTGTGTGTGTGTGTGTGTGTGTGTGTGTGTGTGTGTACGTATAGTGGAAACCTGATGTGAGAAAGAGGTGGACATTAATATCTACTCAAACAATGTAACATAAAATAAATTTAATCGGACTACAGATCACAAAAAAAAATAAAAAAATAAAAATACAGCATCTTATACACTATTTCCAGGGCAGAAATGGGACAGTGCCAGCAGAAACTATCATACATTGGGATGAATCAGAGGGAAGAAAATCAAGAAATGTTACACAAGAGAACACAGGGTATCTCAAGAATAGTACAGGTGGAGCACATAGTGGTCTTGGGATTAGCCACCTTAGCTCAGCATGGTGGAAAAAATTGTTTCTCAGTATCCAAAACTGTGGTTCACTCAAGGCCTTAACCCCAGGCTATTACGGGGTTAAGCATATTCCTAGTTTTAGAGGAGGAATTGTGTTCCTTCTCCACACATGGGAACTTCGGGAAAACCTTGGGTCAGCCCAGTCCTCAACATAGAATTATGGATTTAAAAAAAAAACCTTTCTTTTTAGTAAAGTTATACTACATATTGTATTATAAGTATGTTAAAGTGTGATGAAAATAGGGATGCTGGTGTGACGGCAAGTGAATGCTTGAAAACTGACAAAATAGACCTTTTATTAGTAGCCACCTGACACCTATTTTGTTTTCTTGGCTACTCAGTTCAATAAAACCTTCCAGAGTTTGCAATTCAGTATATATATATATAAATATATATATTTATATATATATATATATAAATCTTAACTAGAACAAAAAGACAAATGAAAAAGATCAATATTGGGCCAGATATTACGGCAATTATACGGCCAGCTCAGTTATTTATATATTTTATCAAGATAGCTTTATTTTAGAAACAACTTACANAACAGAGGGGAGGGAGCAGGGACGAACAAGAGAGCGATACAATCCAGCAGAGAATTCTCTGCCTTCTAAGATCCCAGAGATCACAAACAGCAAACGGTGGAGTGAAACAACCCCAAACGGCTGAGGGAAGTGAGAGAGAGTGAGTCACCTAGCATCCCTGATTTTTCAAGGGGCTCAGGTTTTGACCACGCCTTAAAAAGGGGTGGTGTTAGCTACCTGGCTAAGGGTGCCCTCTTACAGCTAAAAGCCAAAATAGCTATCCACTACAGATCAAGAAGGTTCATATTGTGAAAAATGGCCATTTTACCAAAAGCAAGCAATCTAGAGATTCAATGCAATCCCCATCAAAAATCTATCATAATTCTTCATAGAAATTGAAAAACAATCTTTATATAGAAGCAAACACACACACACACACACACACACACACACACACACACACACACACACCAGGATAGCTAAAACAATCCTGAATAATAAAATAGCTGTTAGAGGTATCACCATCCCAGATTTTAAGTTGTATTATAGAACTATAACATTTTATTGAGTATTTTTGCATCGATGTTCATGAGGGAGATTGAAAATATATCTGTATCTTTCACTTTGAACAAAACAACACCAAATGGATCACCAGATANCTTAAATCTGATAGAAGAAGAATGGAGATTAGGTTTGAACTCATTGACATAGGAAATGACTTTCTGAATAGCATACTGATAGCACACACATTAAAACTAACAATTAATAAATAAGACCACATGAAACTAAAAAGGTCCTATATAGCAAAGACACCATCATTCCATCAGAGCAGCAGCCTACAGAATGGGAAACATATCTTTATCAATTATACATCTGGTAGAGGGTTAACATCTACAATATACAAAGAACTAAAAAAACTAAATGTCAAGAAAGCTAACAACTTAACTAAAAAATGGGGTATAGAACTTAATAGAAAGTTCTCAAAAAAAGAAAGACAAATGGCTGGGAAACACTTAAAAAGTGTTCAACATCCTTAACCATCATGGAAATGCAAATTAAGATTACTTTGAGACTTTAGCTTATGTCAGTCAGAGTGGCCATGATAAATAAAACAAATGACAGTACAGGCTGAGGGAGATGGAGGGAAAAGGGAACACTTTTTCATTGCAGTGAAAGTGCAAACTGGTACAGCCACTATGGAAATCAGTGTAGAGGTTCCTCAACAAGCTACAAATCAATCTACCTCAAGATCCAGCTATGCCACTCTTGGGCATATGCCAAGACTTTACATCTTACTAAAGAGATTCTCACTCATCTATGTACATTGAGGCTCTACTCATAAGAGCCAGATATTGTAAACAACCTAGATGTCCATCAATTGATGAACAGATACAGAAAGTGTGGTATATTTACTGTAACTCATCTGATTAGAAAATGAAATTATTAAATCTTCAGGTAAATGGATAGAACTAGAAACAGTCATCCTGTGTAAGGTTACTCAGACCCCAAAAGACAAATATTTTCTCTTTTCGTGCATGTTAGCTTTTAAGCTTTTGGTATGTGTGTTTCAATCTGAATAATGTCAGAGGTTAGGTAGATAGTAAAGGACCAGGGTGAGCAGTAGGTGATCTTCAAGGAAGAGGAAAATAGAGTATAGTGTTATGGAAAGAAAAACAGAAACTAGGATAGGGGGATTAAATGGAGAGAGGGATGGGAAAGAAAGGTGGAAGAGGGGATATGGGGAGGGGCAACTAACACTAAAAACCCTTTGAAAATCCATATGGAAACTTACTACTGTAGAAGCTCCCTAAAATATAGACATATATGAAAAGAATTTAAATGAAGTCAGCATATAATAGGAGAGACGGTGCCTCAACTAGGCATCTTATGCCAAGAAGTAAAACCTTCTGTGCCAGGAATGGGTTATAAATTTTTGAGTCATTGGCTAAGGGGTCCCAGAGACTATTGCCAATGCTATTGATTACACTTCACAGGCTGATAATAAGGCCCTATTATTAAAGAAACATCTTATTTATGTCATTTTACATGTTGAAATTGAGCCAGTGCACAACTAGAAGCTTCATCCCCACTGACTAGTGTTTATGGTACTGGAAGGTACTCTTCACACTCCCTGAGCAGAAAAGTCATAATATCACCCAGCTATAAATCCAGGAGCCTACAACAGCAATATGTCTGCAAGATATACTGGTATAATAGTGGCACAAATGTTATGGGAGTAACTAACCATATTTTAATTGGATTTAAGGCCCACTCCATGAGATGAATCCCACACCTGACACTGCTAAAGTGACCAGGAACCTGAAACTACATATGTCATGGGTCTAGGGGAAAAGCTAATACTATTATTCTGTTAAGTGAATATAGCAATAAAAANCTCTTAATGACATACTGCTGCGCCTATAACCATAGATCAATGCATTACTCAATCCTCACCAGAGAAGCTTCTTCTTGTAGTAGATGATAATTAGTATGAAGACCCACAACTGGACATGTGTGAAGAGTGAGAGACAGTAGAGCACTAAGTCTTAAATGGGATGTCTTCACCAATCCCTTCACCTCAAGGTTCAGAGATCTATGTGGAAGAGGAGGCAGAAAGATTTTAAGAGCCAGACTTCATATCTGGTGGTTGACTCTAAGAAAATAGTGTTTTCTAGACACATCAGAACTGATGCACATATGAGATCACAGAGACTGTGGCAGCATGCATGAGACCTGCACATTTCCAACTTGATATAATCCTATCACTGGGAAGGAGAAGTGGACACAAATTCCCACCCTTAATATTCAAGAAGCTTTTTGCAATTGATACTTGCTGGGAAAGGGAAAATGAGTTTACCTCAATGGAGTGTCACTGGTTGTATCAGCCACACTCTAGGGCAGGCCTCATGCCCAGAACTAGTTGGCCAACACAAAAAAGATTCTTTTTGTTTGTTTGTGATCTTTATGTTTCATTTTGTTTTGTTTTGGTACTTTTTTTAATCTTATTGTTATATTTGTTTTCTTTTTTCTTTTTCTTTCTTTTTTGAGGAAACATACAATATAAAGTTGAGTGAGTAAGAGAAACCTAGCAGGAGTTAGGGAGGAAAATAATATGATAAAAATATGAAAAAAATGATAAAAAGAAAATTATATCCTGGCATGGAACTTACCAGAATTCCTTCCTATTGTATTGCAGCCAATGTGATGATTCTCTTTCTCCTGCCCATGGCACTCAGGACTTTAAAATAACACATAGTGGCAATATTTTCTTTATGTTTATTTGAAATCAAGAGTTCCCTGTATTCTACTATCTCCATTTTTGCTTTTGTTCCCTTTTCCTCTAGCATCTCTCAAAATGTTTGCTGTGTAAAAACCTTAGTAATTTTCATTTGAATGTTATCCTTTGTTGTGCAGAGCATTTTAGCTTCATGAAGTCCCATCTGTCAATTGTTATTCTTAATTCCTGTGAGACCAGAGTCCTCTTCAGGAAGCTCTTTCTTGTTGCCGTAAGTTGAAATGTATTCCCTACTTGAATGAGTGTATTAGGTTTTATGTGAGGTCCTTGATAAACTTGAATTTGAGCTTTATGTAAACCTAAAGATGAAGTTTTCATCTAGTATCATTTTGGAGTGCAAACTGGTGAAACTACTGCAGAAATCAGTGTGGCGGGTTATGGAAAAGATAGAACTAGATCTACCACATGATACATCTATGCCATTCTTGGGCCTATACCCAAAGGATTCTGTCTTGATACAGAGATACTTGTTCATCCATATTCATTGCTCTTCTCTTTACAATGGCCAGGAAACGGAAACAGCCTATATCTTNGTTTGTTTTCCTGTTGCTGTGATAAAGCAAAAGCAGTTTGGAGAGGAAAAGATTTATTTGTATTACAGATTACAGTCCATCACCAAGATAAGCAAAAGGTAAGAACTCAAGTCAGAAACCTGGAGGTAGGAACTGGGCAGAAACCATGGAGGAACACTGATTGGTGTTTTGGTTCCTCCAGCTTAGTCAGCTACCTTTGTTATCTGAGGATCTATCAGCCTAGGGATGATACCACCAACTGGGGGCTAGGACCTTCCCACATCAATCAGCAATCAAGAAAATGCCTCTACAGACATGTTCACAGACCAACCTGATGGAGGCAAATCCTCTACTGAGATTCCCCTTTCCGTGTATGTCTAGATTTGTGTCAAGTTGACAAAACTAAGCAGCACAGCCTAGATACCCACCAACTGATGCATAGATGGTGATGGTGTGGTACATACACAATGGGATTTTATTTAACTGTAAAGAAAAAAATGAAATGATGAGAATTACAGGTTAATGGATGGAGCCGGAAATACTCAAGATGATCTTTGAACCTTTAGATTTGTATTTATAAGTTGGATATCCACAGAAACTAAGCAACTAGTAGGGCATATAGGGAAGTTCAAAGAAGGGAAAGAGAGAATGAAGGAGGTATAAAGGAGATAAAAGATAATAAAAGAACAGGAAGGGATAAATGAGGTAGGGGATGACAGGAAAGAATAGAAGAGGGATCATAGGGAAGGATAGAAAACACTAAAGATCTTTGGAAAAGCCATATTGAAATCTATTGCTATAGAAGCTTCCTAAAATACATGTACACACACACACACACACACACACACACACACACATATATATATACTGAAGTTTAAATCTCTGTAATTGGGGGCAATGCCTCTCTCATATACAATAAACTATTAAATAAAATCTCAGTGCCAGCTACGGGTCATCTTTTTTCAAATTGTGGATGAGTGTGGTCCCATAAGCCCCTCTCCACCTCAAATTATAAGATGTTAGCATTTGTGATGGCTATTCTTGGTTGTCAGTTTGAACATCTGGAATGAACTAAAGCCCAAGTGATTGGGTACACCTGTGAGGGCATTTTTCTTAATTAAATCATTTGAAGCAGGAAGACCCACTTTTAATCTGGATTTTTTGAGGTGGGAAGATTCACCTTTAATCTGGGTCACACCTTCTTTGACAGCCTATATAAAGTACATGAAGGAAGGAAACTTGCTCTCTTTGCTTGCTGTTGTTGGCAAGTTCATTCCTCCACTAGCATTAGAGCCTACTTCTTTGGAATATACTNATCCAGTTAAGACATTGAGCCTCATGGACTGAACAACTACCCGATTCTTGGACTTTCTGATGGTAGAGAGCCATTGTTAGACTAGCTGGATCACAGCCTGTGAGCCTGTAAAGCCATTCTAATAAATTCCATATATATAGATGTATATACTACTACTACTGCACACACACACACACACACACACACACACATGTATGGCCATTGGAACAAATGTTTTCATATCAAAGAATCCCATGATGCCTAATAGGAGAGTGAATCTCAACATGACAGCTCACAATGAAGAATTAATGCCCTAAAAGCCTCAGGTATGCTTAGAAACTCAGCACAGTAAGAATTGACCTGACTGATAACACCTCCGGCCTGCTAGGATCCAGAACACTCCTGATAAGAAGATTGACATCCATGTTGCTATTGTCTCTTTGCATTCAGTTTGAGATTTTCACTCCCCTGGTTTTGCTTTTCTATTTCCACATTATATTCTGACAGTCTTTGTTTCTGTATGTTATTCAAACCTTGTAGGGTGTTTTTTAAAATTCATTTCTCTCATATGCTTTTAAGGAGAAAGGAGAACATTGCCTTATTACTGACAGGTAAAAGTGCAGGATCCCTGCTCAGCATTACTTGGCATGTGTGTGGGACTTTGTGCGGCTGCTGGGTGGCAGTAGAGTTACTTCCTATTGCTCTCTACAGATATAGTGTTCCCGGAAGGACATGATGAAAGCTATAGTTTCTGTCAGGGCCCCTGTACCACTACCTCAGAGGACTGGAATTATGTCAGTTTGCTATATAGAGGTAGAGTCAAGTTCCCCTTGTCCTCATTGATACAGGAGGTGAGAACTTCATTAACACCTAGCAGGTATGATAGCCATGGCCTCTTTTAGTGGAGATGGCAGATGGTGAATGTGAATAAGATGGGTAGACTACATCAATACCAACATTCTGTTTGAAATACTAGTTTGCAAAGTGTTAACATTGTAGTAAACTGATGTGGTGTCTTTTTTATATCTGTGTGAGACTGTGATTATCTCAGTAAAAAATTTAATTAGAAGTNAGTAAAAGTAAAGGAAAAATGGATTCTATACTCAAAACTCTAAAGTGAANATTCTATATATTCATAAAAAGTATTTCAAGACATTGTCCTATCTTATACATTTCCTTTATGTAACCAACCTTATACAGTTCTATATGTAACTATGCTAATGGCTTTTGGCTTATCTTTTCTTCTGACAAGGTATTTTCTGTTTATTTTNATTTTATCCCTTTCATTCATGAAAAAGATATTATATTAAAATATTATTCTGAACAATGTTTTTCTTTTAGTAGTTTTCTTTGAGAACTCTCTGTATATACTGCNTATATGTGTGTACATATACAAATGTGTGTGTATCTGAATATATATGTGTGTACATGCTCCATATATATAGTTAACATCATGGTTTCATTCATAACAAATAATACTGAATGATGTTTTTTAAAAACATATAATGAAAACATAATAGATGCATTTGATATATATATGAGTATAGGTTAGCAGACATTTCTGTGGCAGACCACATAGCAAATACTTGATAATTGGTGAAAATCTGTACTACAGTCCTTCAATTCTGTCTATGTAGGACAAAAGTAAAAATAGATATTATACAAATGAATGGGTACAGCTGGCTTCCAGTCAGATTTTGTTATGGACAGTAAAGTGTTAACTTAACATAACCTACACAACAGGAATAATATTCTATTCACATCTCTTCAACCATTTAAATATCCTTAGCTTGCAAGACACACAGCTTGCTGATCCCATGTATTACGGAGTTTGTGATTCCCAGCACTATTCACAGTTTTAACGACAAGGACAGGATGCATCTTTCAGTAGCATTTAATGCTTATAAGGATCTGAGTCTGTTTCATCCCAGTCTCATCACAGCAAGGGTGGGGCTGTCATCATTTCATGTTAGTGGTCTGCCTTGAATAAAAGTGTTTATTTTACTTTCCTAGGATTTTGCTAATCAGTCTAGGTTTAATTTTATTTTTTATACTTTTTTCAAAGTTCTTATCTAGGGGTCAGTTGGGAAGCAGAACAGCCTGGCATAGATAAGATTTTGAGGCAGATTCCATATACTGGCCAACTCGCTTAATTTTTCCTCAGCCTCTATTTGTTTGATTATAAAGTGAGTATAATATGACTAGCCTTCATCCAGGTTCCTATATATGTACTGATAAAGTACTTTTCAAAATTGCCATAAAAACAAGCATGAGGAGTAAATGCTATCTTTTTTGTTTGTTTGCTTATTTATTTATTTTTTGTTTTTACATCTTGACCAATGTTTCCCTCCCTTCTCTCCTCCCAGACCCCCCCCCTCACCTCTATCTACTCCTCCTCCTTTGTTTCTCTTCATAAAAGGCAGTGCCTGACATGGATATCATCTAGCTACGGTATATCAAGTTGCAGTGAAATTATGCACCTTCTTTTCTATTAAGACTGGATGAGGCAGTTGATAGGAGGAAAGGGTCCCAAAGGCAGGCAAAAGAGTCAGAGACAGCCCCTGCTCCCACTGTTAGGAGTTCTACAAGAATACCAAGTTATACAACTGTAAACATATATGCAGAGGGCCTAGGTCTGTCCCATGCAGGCTCCCTGGTTGTTGGTTCAGTCTCTATGAGCTTCTATGAACCCAGGTTAGTTGATTCTGTGGGTTTTCTTGTGGTGCCCTTGACCCCATTGGCTCCTACAATTCTTNCTCTCCCTCTCCCTCTCCCACAGGATTCCCCAAGCTCCACATAATATTTGGCTGTGGGTCTTTGCATCTGTTTTATCAGTTGCTGGGTGAAGCCTCTCTGATGACAGTTGGGTGAGGCACGAATCTATGAGTATAGCAGAATATCATTAGAAACTGTTTCATTGACTTCTTCTTTTTTCTTTTTGCCAGTCATGTTTCGTTCTATTCTAGGTCTCTGGGCTGTCCCATCTTTGGGTCCTGGTCCTCAGGGGTAAGCTCCCTCTCATGATATTGTCTCAACCTGGGCCAGGCATTGGTTGGTCACTCCTGTAATTTCTGTGCCATCTTTACCCCAGCAGGACAAATTGCAGGTCGAAGGTTTTGTGACTGGGTTGGTGTCCCAATCCC
This sequence comes from Neotoma lepida, assembly GCA_001675575.1. Classification (NCBI taxonomy): domain Eukaryota; kingdom Metazoa; phylum Chordata; class Mammalia; order Rodentia; family Cricetidae; genus Neotoma; species Neotoma lepida. The sequence continues at coordinate 18,413 of LZPO01008691.1, read as the reverse complement.
TCCACTGGAAGTCTTGCCTGGTTACATGAGATGGCCGGTTCAGGCTCCATATCCCTCATTGCTAGAAGTCTTAGCTAGGGTCGCCCTTATAGATTGCTGGGAGTTTCCAGTACACTAGGTTTCTAGCTCATCCAGAGATGCCCCCAGACTCCAATTGTCTCTTCTAGTAATCTCTCCTTCCATCTTCCCCCTACCTGATCCCTCCTGTTTTCATTTGCTGTAGAATATCCTCCTGTACACTGTGTGAATATATGTCACTATAATTGGTTTAATAAACAAGCTGACTGGCCAATAGCTGAACAGGATAAAGTTAGGTGGGAAAGCCAAACTGAGAATGAAGGAATGAAGAANGGCAGAGTTAGTAGAGACACCAGCCAGCCTCTGAGGAAGCAGGATGTGTAAAATATGAGATAAGAAGCTATGAGCCATGTGGCAAAGCACAGATAAGAAATATGGGTTAATTTAAATGCAAGAGTTAGCTAGTGACAAGCCTGAGCTATTGGCTGAGCATTTCAAATTAATATAAGTTTGTGTGGTAATTTGGAAGTGGCTGTTGAGATGAGAAAATTCTGTCTACATTCATTTCCACTCCCATCCCAAGCCCTCCATCCATCCAACATCACGCTATCTTTTTTTTTTCTTTTTTCTTTTTGATTATTCAAGACATAGTTTCTCTGCGTAACCCTGGCTGTCCTGAAATTCACTGTGTAGACTAGCCTGGCCTCGAACCCAGAGATCCATCTGCCTCTGCCTTTCAAGTGCTGGAATTAAAGGCATGTGCCACCACCACCTGGTGTAAATGTTATCTTTAAACATTTAACTCATCTCACTGTTGTCTGATTTTTATGGGACATATTTACTTATTCAGCATTAACTAAAGGGAGAGTTTTTTAAGCTAATGTTAATTTTGCTATATGTAATTTTATTAATATATTTTTATTATATTTGTGGTTTTTGGAGACTAAGAACTGGTTTGCTCCCTTTATTTTAATAAAAAAAAACAGAAAACAAAAACAATCAAAAAAACCAAAGTGATGATCAGTGTACCAACCTCCATCAGTATTTATTTTGAGTATTTTGAGACTGCTAGGGAACAGACCTGCAGATGGAATCTTCAATGTCAAAAATTCCCTTTCCTATTCCTCAAAACCCTCAAGCCCTTCTGTGCCACTGCACACAGTCTCTATTCCTCGGAAGAGACTTCTGTCCTTCATTGCTATAATTACAGGACAATCTGCTTGTGTAGAGGTCAGTCTCCACTTTCTCTTATTGTCCTGTTGCCTCTATAAATCCTTATCTAACAAGGATTTCAGAATGATTGTGGTAAATATTCTAGAAATTGAACTTCCTTTTTTCTCCAAGGAAATTTCTACTGAGGTTGTCTGGCCTATGCTCTGCTATTTTCAATTGGATTGTGGCCAAGGTGAGAAGGATGAATCTTACGAGAACACATGCTTTATTTCTGCCCTTTCTTCTAGGTAGAGTAGAGTGGATGAAATGACTATTAAGAGCTGTCATAGTTTCGGTCAACTTGCCACAAACATAGGCATACCTGGCAAGAAGGAATCTCAAATGAGAAGTTGCCTCTTTCAGACAGGCCTGTGAGCTTATCTATGGTGCATTTTCTTGTTTGTGAATTGATGTGAGAGGGCACAGCCTACTGTGGGTGATAACATTCTTAGGTAGTTTGGCCTTGGCTGTGTAAGAAAGAAATCTGAGCAAGTGAGAGGAAGCAAGATGGTAAGCAGTGTTTCTCCATAGTTTTAGCTCCAGTTCCTGCCTTCAGCTCTTTCCCTTGGCTTCCCTCAATGATCAACTGTGATCTGTAGACTGAAATAACCCCTTTTTCTCCCAAGTTGATTTTGGGCATAGTGTTTTCACAATGATAGAAAGCAAACTAGGACACGGGCTGTGAGCATCAAGACAGAGGAAGAACAGTCCCTCCTCCACAGAGGTGTTTCAGTATAAATAAAAGTGGAATCCTGTTGTATGGAGTGACAGATACTTTGAGGATTTTTGTCACTGACGATAACTTATCCTGACAAAACACAGGTAGCATGAAACACATTTTCCCCTCATTGGTATTCTTCATTTCAATTGTAAGAACGTTAATCACTAGGATATGATAGTTAAATAAAAATGATTACAAGAAACTCTATTAGTTACTTACTTATTGCTGTAATAGGATACCTGACAGAAATAACTTAAGGGAAAAATTATTTTGCTTCTTGGTTTCAGTGGACATACAGAGTTTATAATGATAGGAACATGAGAGCATCAGGTTTATGATGACAAGAAAGTTAAGGTTGTTGACCTTGTAGCCAGCCAAGGACCAAATAGCTCAGAAGGGAACNGGAGCAAGTATCACTTTGAAAAGCTCACTCCCACTGACTTATTTCTGCTAACTCTGCTATGACCCCAAAAGGTTCCACAACCTCCCAAAACAAGGCTACTCCCCGGAGACCAAGTATTTAAACACACCAGCCAGTGGAGACACTCTACATTCAAACAGAACCTGTAAATATTTTTAAATAGAATTTTCATTTTTAAGTAATATATCCATGTAGAAATGGAAACTAAATGTATTATTAGTGATTTTTTAAAATGTTCATGACTGCATTAAAAAATGTTTAGTGAAAAGTATACACCCCAAAGAATGCTCCTGTACCTTCTATGTTCATCACGGTGCATATTCAGCATAGCCAAGTTATGCCCTCAGGCCAAGTGCCCACCACTAAAGGAACAGATGAAGAAAATGTGCTGTGTATACATGATGAAGGATTCTTCAGCATAAAGAATGTAATATCCTTAAAGAAAAGAGATAGATTGGAGATGTGCATTTCTAATGAAGTCAGAAAGACAAGTGATGTATTCTCTCTCAGAGTAAAATTTAGGGAGTAAAATGGCACGAATGTCAAGGAGAGATGGGGCAGGGGAGAAGGGGGGAAGGGAGGGGAAAACAGGAGAATGATCTAAGAAAAGGCAATAGAGGGGTGAGTATGACCAAAGCACATTATGTGTGTGTACAAAAGGTTGAAGAAATCTATTATTTTATAAAATCAATCTATGCTAATCAAATAAAAATATAATTAAAAAATATAGAAACCTAAACTGCTACTTTTGATTTCATAAAATATAGGCTAAAACATTGCCAATAGTTNTATCTAAAAGATCTTGCTATATTTTCTATAAGAGACTGGCTTAGGGTGTTCTGATCCTAAGCTTTTGTTACCTGCATGACATTTAGATGAAAAAACAGACAGACTTAAAACTTCAGAACCTCTCATCTCAATCTGGGAAAGAGAACTTACTCAGGTTTCTCTGTCTTCTGGGTGGCATAGAACACTGTTCAAGGGTATTGAAGGTACAGCCAGGAAAGAGGAGGTGGTTTGCAGCAGTGAGCCCACTGCTTCATGATTTCTGTTATTACTTAAATGCAAATTTTCTCCCTCTGATGCATGTATTTGAATACCTCCTGATAGCTATGTGGAGAAGTTATGATGTTATATAATTAATAGGCCTTCCCACTGAGAAATCACTCCACACAGAGATGGATAAAGGAAAAAGCTCTTTAATAATAGTATACAACTGGTTCTGGCTAATGAGCAAAAGGGAACTGGCCTCAAACAGAATATAGCTCATACATACTTTATCCTTATGCATTCCACATACACTATCAGCCTTAAATCTCCTTTTGGTTGTGTNCTTAGGTTACATTTCAAACAANGTAAACAGAGACAGGAGACTGAGAGTCTGGCTGCCAGGATAGATGGGAGATTCACCCAACAAAGACATTGCCAAAATTAATTTAAGTACACCAGTATTGCTCTTTTCTGAATGATTGTTACCCAGGGTCATCTTGTCACAATTATGTTTTTCCTGATAAGAGCACAGGGGACTTAATGGCAGACCTGGACTTGAGGATGATTGTGACCCTACACTGTCCTCCACCCACCCTGAACTGGCTTTTAGAAGTGTATTTGGTACACCAGGAATCAGTGCCTGATGGCTACTCAGTCCTGCTGAGTAAATACTTGCATCCCAAGACACTAAATTTTGCTTGTCTCTAACAGACCTGGTTAGAATACTACTTATCATTGGAGTGTTTTGGAGGTAGTTCTCCTCTAGCTAAATCCCATTCATGCGATTTAATGTTCCTTGAGTATATCTATTAGTAAAATTTTTTAAACATCAATTTTACTGCTTTGAGTTCCTTCTACATCAGTTTTGTTAGGAAAGGAGCACAATTGAATTTAAAGTTGCAAAAGAGGCCAACAAATAGTTGAGAACAGCATCATTAAAGAGAAACTGAGCCCTTTGCCCTGGGGCAGGGGGAGATATGCCTTGAGTATGTGACTTCTCTCGGAAAGTCAGCAAACCAAAACAGCAGGTTTGGTTTCGTTTAGCCATATATTTGTCCTGCTGGTTTTTGCTGTTTGTTTTGATTTTGTTTTAGTTTTGGAGAGAGAGAAAAAAAACAAAGAAGAAAGAGAGAATGAAGTTTGGTGGATAGGGAGGTAGTAAGGTGTNTTAATTTGAATGTAATTGGTCCCCATAAGCTCACAGGGAGTGGCATTATTAGGTGATATGGCCTTGTTGGAGGAATTGTGTCACTGTTTGGGGCAGGCTGTGATGTCCCGTATAGGCTCAAGCCCCATCCAGTATCTCAGACCACTTCCTCTTGCCTATGGGTCAAGATGTAAGATTCTCAGCTCCTTCTCTAGCACCACATCTGCCTGCATGCCACCATGTTGCATCATGATGATAATGGGCTAAACCTTTGAAAATGTAAGCTACTGCAATTAAATGTCTTTCCTGTGATGGTGGTGTCTTCTCACAGCAATAGAAACCATAACTAAGACAGAAATTTGCACCAGGAGTGGGGTGCTATTGTGATAGGCCTGGCCATGTTTTTATTTGAAGGAATATGGACCTTAGAATTGTGGATTAGAAAAGCAGGTGAACACTTTAAGTGGTGCTTCATGGGCNATCCTAGTAGAAGCACAGAACACAGTGTTGCTGAGTGTGAGTTGATGATCTGTGGGGGCCTGGTTTAACAGGTTTCAGAGGAGAAGGTTTTAATATGTTGCCTAGAGATTGTTCTTGCTACATTTTGCTGAAGAATGTGGCTACTTTTCATCCTTTGCCAAAAAGTTTGCCTGCTGCTAAATTGAAGAGTTTTGGACTAATTCTGTTGGCAGACAAAATCTCAAAACAGCCTAGAATATACTCTATTGTGTGGTTATTAATGTTAACTCTAGTAAAGATTTATAACGAAAGGGAGCAAGGTGAGCAAGGAAAAAATACAAATTGTAAAATTTGAGGAGAAAAGGAGTACCAGGAAGTGGAATGGAGCTAAGTCCTGTGTTTAAGGAGATAAACAGATTAAGAAATAGAATAAAGGGAACAGTGACCTCACGGCAAGATCCCAACCAGCTAAGTTTCTAACTTGTGAAAAGAAGTTAAAGAAAAGCTTAGAGCCAGGTGTGGTGGTACACAGCTTTAATCTCAGCACTCAGAAGGCAGAGGCTGGCAAATCTCTAAGTTTGATAACAGCTTGGTCTGTAGATCAAGATTTAGGACAGCCAAGCTTAAGCAGTGAAGGAAACCATGAAAAACAAAAAACTGGTGAAGATGTATTAAATAAGGGGACCATGTTTCAGCCCCAGTAAGCAACAGAATTCAGNAGTTTCAGCCATGTGGTTCTGACTTTAGGAATAGAAGAGGAGTTATGGAATTTGCTTCTATGACTAAGGAAAGCCTCTGAGGCTAGACATGTCTCAAGGGTGAATGGAGGCTTAGAGAGGCCATTGTGTGAAGTTGTGAAGTTGATGCCTGGATTTCCTTGGAGACCCGAAGATGTTGGAGATGGCAGAGCCATGGGCTACCTGTCAAGGAGAGCTGCTAAAAGGGAGTAGAATCAGCCCAAGTGAGAGAAGTGTGTTGCAGTCAACAAAGCTGAAAGGAGTTGGAGGTCTGAAGAGAGCTTTGACATCAGACATGGAGGTGCAGAGTATGGAGTTTGCCAGGCTGGGTTTTGGTCTTGTTTTGGGTCAGTATTTCCTTACTAGGCTCCCTACCCTATGTTTTGGAACAGTAATGTATATCCTGTGCCACTATATGTTTGAAGT
>LZPO01008690.1:26749-48117 GCA_001675575.1 Neotoma lepida | reverse complement strand
GAGTTAATAATTTTCTTTGTTTGGAATTAGTCACTTCACATTCAAAGAACCTTTTACAAGGAGGACAAGAGTTTTGTTTTGATGTCTTACGTAATGTGGTCACTTCTGCATAAAAGAATCTACACTTGTTTTTTAATTCCTCTTGGCAGCACAGGACCCAAGTACGTGACTTTAGCCTCATAGATACTCTGGCTCATTAGCTGTTCCTTCCCATGCCCTCTGCACCTTTGCTCCCTTCTCTGTAGCTGGAATTCACTCAGAACGTGGTGCACCCTCCCTCAACTCAAACTGAAATTGAAGAGCAGCTCATGACCAAAGAGATGCCGTCATGAATTCACTGAGTTGCCCTGTGGGATTAATTGGTTTACCAATGCTCCAGTGAATTCGGTCTCAATCAGTACTGATCACATGTATCAAGTGTCAAGGGAGACAAGAGTAGCTGATGTGCTTCTTCTATAGTTGTTTGTATATGTGTTTGTCGTTTGTTTAGAGAGAGGGTCTTTAGCACATGCTGACCTTGAGTTATATATGTAGCCAGGGATGACTGAACTTTTGGTCAAGCTGCCTCTGTAGCCTTATTATTACAGATGTGTACCACCCTGTCTGGTTTCTGTAAGGACTGAGGATCAGAGGCGGGGCTTTCTATATGCAAGGCACGCATTATCCCAGCTGAGCTATATCTCCAGCTTCAGTGAATACATGTTTTAAGTTCCTTTTATTTAATACTATTGAAATATTTGGAATTAAATGGATATTTCTCTTGTCCTAAGTTTATATTGCCAAGAGTTTTGTCAAGGCTGAAAACTGCTTTGTGTTCCATCTGGAAATAAAAATACTCACCTCCACCCATATTTGTTTTTTTCCAGTGCTTTTTCAGGAAAGACCATATTGGTCTGTCGGGTGGATAAAACACTTACTGGATAGTGTCAGGTGCATATTACCACTTGACACCTGAGAGAACAGGAGTGACATACCCATTTCTCCAGAAAGCCAGTTGGCATCTCCCCTCAGCCAAAGAAGGCCTCTGTCCATTTCTTTATATCTGACCCTCCAGTGTAATATGAACATTAAAAGCTTTCTCTAATTATTCTCCTTTTCTGGAGCATGGAAGCTTGTTGGGAAAATAGTGACTAGGGAGGTAAGTTCTGAAATATGAAGGGGCTCTGGAAAGGGTGTAGGACTAANGTCTTCCCAATTTAAGTCACTGGGTTATCCAAATTTAGGGAAAAGGTATATTACATTTCACTTATAATCTTCATTTCCTGTCTGACCTGGAATGTACCTCAACTCTCACTAACCTGCCCCAGGAGGAACTTAATGTCCATTCCAGACCAAAAAGATGGAGGACTGTTGCATGTCTTAGCCCCAAACTAGTAAGATGGTGGCTTTGCCTGACTAGGCAATGATTTTTGCAGTTTGATGGGACAGGAAGTGCAGCCCAGTCTCCATGGAGAGGATGCAGGGATGAGTTCTCGGTCTGGGGGCATAATGGATCACATCCCAGGTTCACAGTCTCCTAATCCCCTCCACCCCATTGGCTTTAAATGTTCAGTAAATTAGGCTCCAATGTGATTAGTCACTTCATAAGTGGCCTTCTTGGGGGAAATTTGCCAGGACAACTGTTGAGTGATGTCTCAATTTATGGCCCAAGGGGGACAAAGCATCTCTGGTAATGCCATTAAGTAGAGAAAGACGAATGTAAATGTACCATTTTCTCCTCTCGGTGGTAACTTTTAAATGTTTTTAAAATATTTTCGGCCCCATCGTCACAGCATCACTGCCATCCGTGCAGGAAGAGATGAGGGCGCCAGAGGGAGAAAAGGCAAACACTTACATGGACCTCCTCCAATTTCTCCACTTTCACTGTGCAAGATACTTTTATTTCCCCCTTGCAATTGCATGGAAAAAAATAACATTCTTCCCTCAAAATCTGGGCTCTTTAGTAAGGGCTGTTAAAGATTTAATTAAGACTTAATACAACTCCCACAATGACTAATAGCACCGACTGTCTGAACAGGTCAGTAGGCAGAGCCAGCAATGACAACTGAGAAAGCATTGCCTCTACTTTCACTTCTGTTTTTACTGAAGGCAAAGAGCTTCCCTGCAGGGCACCCGAGGGCACACATTAAGGAGGGTTGGGTAGCTTTTAAGCAATATTAAATTGTTAAGAATAGGAGTGTGCGCCTGTTTTGACCCCTTTCCCTTCATCTTGACTCTTTTGTCGAGTCCTCACCGGTGCACTAGAACTAAGAAATAAGCCACAGAACTGGGGGGCGGGAGTGTCTAAAAATAGACTAGGCTGGCTCATTCAACAATATCCTAAAGGTTATGGGTTTTGTCACAGACAAAAACAAGCTTCTCATTTCCTCCCAGGGTCAAAACAAAACCAAGTTTGCCAGAGCATCTGCAGATTAATCGGAGAAGAGCACTGGCTTCCTTGAACTCCACCCTGTCTAGACATTGCAATCCCAGAGTTCCTCTGGTCACTTTCCATCCTTGCTTAAGGAAACCATAAATCATCAATGCCCCGTGGAGGCATCTTAGGGATAGAAGGGCCTTGATGCATGGGTTCCCAGATCTTCAGTTCTAATAGGAGTAATCGTAGTCTTGTCCTTCTTGTGCCTCTATATCAATCCTGCTTCTCTTTACTCTGTGAGAGGCCATAAAAGCCTGCCAGTGACTCCTACTTACCATCTTTTGCATGATAATTGATAAGAAAAGGATGCAAATGTCTATACGGAGATAAAGCATTGCCATACCTACTTAATAATAGTATTAATAATAAGTGGAGTACAAGATGGGTGCTGGAGAATCAAACACATGGTCCTACACATGGTAAGCAAGTACTCTGACACTGAGCTACCCCCATACATATCATAATATTACTTTTAAAATAGATCAATTAAGATTATACTTCCTCAGTTTTAGTGAGGCTCTGAAGACAAGATAGGGATACTTTGAGAGAAGTCAGAGAATAATGTACATTGACAATAAGGTCCAGGGGGTTGGAGTGGTTTAGCTTTGTGTCTGTGAACCTGGCTTATACCTTTGTATGATATTCCAAAGGAGAGATAAAGAAACATTCACTGCCAAGATCTATTTGTTTCATTGGATGTATGATGTGAAGGGAATGGAGAGCTTATGGTTAATGCACTTAACACCCACATTTGTTACTCATAAAAATACCCAATCATTAATGTTGAACTTGGTTCTGACCTCACCAGGAACAAAGCATATCTGATTACCATCCCTGGAAAATCCCTTGTTAGAGCTAGTCACCAGCAACAGGTTTGGGACATGTGCAGGAAAAACGGTAGCAATAGGTAAGGAGGATGCAGAGCCTGACATAGGTACCAGAAGTTCTCTTGACTAGAAAGAAAGTGGAGACAGTATTTGAGATCAAGCCTGCCAGGGATGGATGTGCTACAAGGATAAGGAATACATTCTATCAACAAATGTCATGCCGGGTTATCTCAGATCTTTCCTGTTATACAGATCTTATTTGTTTTGGATTATGCACATGTATTTGTATATTTCTCATTAGAGCCTTAATTCTTGTGTGATGGGCAGAACACATATTGTTACCCTACATATAATGGATACAGAATGATTGCTCCGAAATCTCACTGCCAGCATGAACCTCATGTCTGAATGTTTAGGAGATGCAGATCTTTCCAACAGTCTTAAGAGTCTTCTAGTTGACAGGCGGTGTTTCTTTTCCATTGCTCTGATGAAAATACCATGATCAAGACAACTCGTAGAAGACAGAGTTTATTTGGGCTTATGATTCCAGAGGGATAAGTATCCACCATGGCAGCTAATTATAGCAGCAGGCCAGCATGGTGGCAGGAACAGGAAGCTGAGAGCTCACATCTTGAGCAGCAAACAGGAAGCAGAGAAAATGAACTAGAAGTGACAGGAATCTTTAAACTCTCAAAGCCCACTCACAGTGATATACTTCCTCCAACAAGGCTATGCCTCCTAAACTTCACCAAACAGCACCACCAATGGGCAACCTACTGTTGAAATGCATGAACCTGTGGAGGGCATTCTTATTCAGACTACCACATTGCCCAAGCTACTCAAAAAAGCCACACAGCAGTACAGCGCTCTACTTGAAATCCAGTCTCCTCTGCATGATCTCAAGGAGCTCATGATTCCCTTGCTAAATCACAAGACTGAGAGGTGCAGGCACTTTTATTTATACCTGTAGGATGAGACATTACCTTTTTCTGAACGGACTGGCATCTCAAGGAGATTATAAAGAACTGCTGGGACTGGGCATGAATCTCAGGTAGTAGAGTGCTTGCAGGGAGTACTTGGGCTCCAAGCCCACAGCTGCATAAACTGGGCATGTTGGCATAGATCTGTAATCCCAGCATTCTAGAGGTAGCCATGGGAGGTTTAGGACATTCAAGGTGATCCTCAGTTGTACATTGAGTTTGAACTACCCTTGACTAAAAAATCCTGGATCTAGAAAGAAGAAAAAGTGATGGAGGAGGAGAAAACAACAAGAGGAAAGGAGGAAGAAGGGAAAAGGGGAGAAAGAAGAGGTAGAAGCAGTCAGTACCATCACCACCATCACCACCACCAACACTACCACTGGCACACATGTGTGTGGTTGCCATTGTTCTGGTTCTCCATTTCTCCATACTTTTTCTATCCAAGAGGCTAGAAAGAGGACTGATTTAACCAGTTTGCAGCAACCATGTTCTTTACCTACCACAGGGGACATCTGAGTCACCTCAGGAATGCCATCTCTGTTGGAAACCCCTTTTAAAATGCCTCAGAAGCCTTGTCTTATATGAAGAACACATCCAGAAATAGCAGAGAGGGAAGACAGTGGCTTTGATTCTAGACACACTAANTAGTCTGCAGCAAGCTGTTTTTTCACTTGGACGTTGAATTCTTGGATAATATGGGAGCTGAAAAGCACAAGAATGTCAGATTTTGAGACAGGTTAGACCTCNGTAGGGAGGTGAACTGAGGCAGCCAGCAGAATGTGGCCAACAGTTTATCTTTCAACCACCAAGGACACAAATTGGCCAGGTCCGGCAGGGACTGGCAAACTGCATTTCCCCTCTCATGCCTCTGCCAAACCACCTTAAATCCTGACATGTACAGTGTTTGCTTCCTTAGCACAGGGCCTTCCTAGAGACCAACAGCTGAGACACGAAGCTTCCTCTCCTAGGTCAGGCAGTCCAGACATGGTCCATCATGGCCTTGGTCTGTCTGTCAAATTCTTTTCCATACTCGTTCCTGGAGTTCAGAGTCACAAATGAAAATACTTACACACTCTTTGTTTTTCCTGTAACTCTGCAGAAAAAAATGATGTCCACCATAAATATTGTCTGTGTTCAAGGTTCAGGGTACTCTAGTGGGAGGCTACCAGGAAAAGAATTGTAGCTTTTTCCCTAAAACATGTTCTGTCAGTAGATCTGTGATTGTAGGAGCATCATATAATGTGGGACTTGTTGGAGTGTCAACTGATACAACCCCTGACCTTATGAAGGCATCATATACAGATAAAGTAGAAGGCTGTGGTGATTGGAATGAGAATGGCCCCCATAGGCTCATATATTTGAATGTTTGTTTCCCCAGTTGGTGGAATTGTTTGAGACGGATTAGGAAATGTGGACTCACTGGAAGAAGAGTGATGTGGGGGCTGGTTGTGAGGTTTCAAAAGCTCCCACCATCCCCAGCATGCTCTCTCTGCTTCCTATTTGTGGATAGGGATGTGAGCTCTCAGCTACTGCTGTGGAGTGCCATGCCTGCTTGCCTGCTGCCATGATCCCCACCTTGATGACGATGAACTCCTGTCCCTCTGGAATGGTTAGTCCCCAATAAACCCTTCCTTCTGTAAGTTGCCTTGGTTGTGGAATTTTATCACAGCAATTGAGAAGTAACTGAGGCAGAGACAAAGACTCTAAGCGGATAGAAAGTTGAGAACCAATTTTGTAGTTGAACTCTGGTAAACATAGCCACTGAAAGTTCTAGAATGTGTTTTGTGTATTGACTTAACCTTTGGTTCCATAATAGCCTCTTCCATCTCCTCATGCTTTCTGACTCCATTTTTTGAAGTGATTAATTTTGTTTCTCTTNTTTCTACAGGCAACAAACTTTTACAGCCATCTTAAGTTGTTTTGAGAACATGCCTATGGGAGAAGAGAAAGATGAAGGATAAGAAGAGGTGCATGCCACTCAACAACACCCACCATTGTTCCCTTGAATATTCACCAAGGCTACCAGCTTCCCACTAGANTACTCTGGACCTTGAACACAGACAATATTCAAAGTGGACATCATTCATTTCCTTCAGAGTTACAGGAAAACCAAAGAATGTATAAGTATTTTCATTTGTGACTCTGAACCCCAGGAATGAGTATGGCAAAGAATCTGACAGACAGATCAAGGCCACATTGGATTGTGTCTAGACAGCCTGACCTAAGAGAGGATGCTTTGAGTCTCAACTGTTGGTCTCTAGGAAGGCCCTGTTCCAAGGAATCCTTGCACTATAGGTCACTAAGCTTATGATTTCTGCACCAAAAGTCCTGTGTTCATCGTCATGCATATGTCGGTTTTTACATTCTGCCCCACTAAATACTCAACATCTTATTTCTATTCATCTTCAACTACACAATTCCAGAAAAGTGTCATCTCTCAATGTAAACTCAGAAAGATCTTTTTTATGTCACCCATGCCTTTGTATGCTGCAACTGATAAAATGTTATTCACGTTGTATAGAAGCAGGAGTAAAACTAACTCTACTTACCACATACAGGATGTATGAGAGAGGCATGGATACCAAAATAAATGATATGATAAGTTCCAACAAGAAGGAGAATGGATGCTTAGCCATTGAGTGGGGAACATGATCTGCATATCACTTTCACGTCATGATCCCCCATCTTTGCATTTCTCTCATTAATTAACTTTAATGTACTGGCTCTTTCAAGTCTTAAGCTGTTCTTTATGGGTAGCCAATGGCCACAGGCGCATACTCAAGCTTACATTAATTAAAAATAAATAGAACTCATGGTGATACAACTCACTGGTAGAGAACTTGCCTAACGTACATGAGACCCTGAGTTGGATCCCCGTTATTGCCTTGTTATCACCATAAGCACAGGAATAATATATTGCTTTTCCAGGTTACAGCAGCTACAGTGTCACTAGATGGGATGGTAAGGATTAATCTGCTCCTTTATAATCGTGTGAGGCCATTGCATAGAGAGTGTAGGGTTTTCTTTTAATTAATTGTTAGTGTATATATTTTTGACAATTTCATATATTAGTTCATCTTTTTTCTCCTCCCTCACCCAACTTCCACTCAAAATATTTTTCCTTTATTATTATTATTATTATTATTATTATTATTATTATTATTATTATCTCTGTGTGTGTGTTTATGTGTGTGTAGAATCCATTGAATTCATTTAATTTTTCTCTGATGTACATGTATTTGGGGCTGACCATTTGGGACTGGATAACTTATTAGAGGGCTCATTACTGGAGAAGGTAGGACNTTGTGAATTTCCTCCATCCATGTTGGCTTGTCAGTCAATGATGGCATTGTCCAGCTATTGTTTAAGTGACTATATTGCTGAGATTTTGTGGGTGCAGCTCCCTGTCATGTCTAGAAGATGAAATCTCTGAGCAAGTGTCCTGGTCCTCTGACTCTTACAGTTTTTCTGCCCTCCGTTCTGTAATGTTCTCTGAGCCTTAGGTGTAGGGGTTGCATCTTGGATATGTCAACTGCAGTTACGACCTCCACAATCACTTCTTCTCTGCATTCTGACCAGTTGTGGATCTCTGTCATCTTCTCCATCTGCTGCAAAAGATGCTTCTTTGATGGTGGGTGAGGGATACACTTATCTGCAGGTATAAGGAAAAATATTTGGAGTGAAGTTAGGAATCATAGTGGTTAAGTAGTAAGTTCTTCCTTCAGGTCTATATGCTCTCTAGCCAGTCTAGGTTTTGACCAAAAACAACNTATATTACAGTACATGACTATACTAACATCACACCAAGTGTATATTATATATATTATAAGCACATTTAAAATTAAGAAATCTAAATCTGTNATATCTTAATGACAATATCATACAAGTGAGATATTTGTGTATGTGTGTGGTGTTTGTATTTCACCTGTGTGCTTGAGTACTTGCGTCCAAGCCCATGTACAGAGCCCAGAGGAGAANGCTGGATGCTTTGTCTGCTCTATTATTTTCTGTCTTATTNTCTTAAGGCAGGGTCTCTCACTGAACCTGGAGCTTGCTATTGAACCATGAAGCTCCTGGGATCCACCTGTCTCCACCTTATTGCTGGGCTTCTGAGTTGACACATCCAGGCCTGGTTTTTATGCAAGTCCACAGAATTCTACATGCCAAGCACTTTACCAACTGATNTACCTCTCCAAAGGCCCACATATGTACAAGATCTTTTANGCATTAAGCATCNCNAGGCATAGTATCATTATAAGAGCATACATTAGCCAAACTTTAACAATGGCACACTTATGCAGAAGAGTGTACCTATCTCATACCACACAGATTCTGTCCATTGCAGGCATGTAGAAAAGCCAATTAAATTATTAAAACAGAGGTTTACCTAATTATCTGTGTAATGCAATACCAATGATTTATACGTATCTATGTAGATAACACTCATAATACTGAGAATGAAATGTCACTTTGTAGTTCTTTCTTCAAAATAGGGAAGAAGACAAAGTCTGCAAATAAAGCTATAAAAGAATCAGGAAATGAAACTGCCTTANAACACTTTTAAAAGTAGCAAATTAGTAGGCAGTTTGGCTGCTGCTGGAGACAGGTGGTGATATGATGACATTTGAGAAGGTGACACGAGTCAAGGTCGACACTACACTCAAGGAAGACACTACCATGGGTGCTGAGGCCCAGGGTCACAGAGTCTTTGTTCAAGCAAAGAACTTTGGGACAATCTTGTAACTGGGTGGAGGTAAGCAGATGACCTGGAATGACGCCCGAGCAGAGAAATGAGAAATGAGGCTGCACAGGACCTTGGACATCATGGTGAGGACTCATGTCACAGGCATCTTCTATTAGCCCCGACTTTAATTTCTGAGGTTCTAGTTGCTCAGATTCAACCGTCGTCTAAATTGTTAAATGTTAAATTCTGGAGATAATTTTGCTCGTATAACTATTACTACAGTGCTATGTTATCATCGTTCTGTTTTATTATCACTGATGTTGAGTGTTTACTGTGGCAGTTTTATGCATGATGTTTTACCTTAGGCATATATTCTAGGAAACAAAGTAGTTATTTAGACATCAGTATTATCCCTGTTTTATANTGTGGGTTTTATACCCACTGGAGGCCTCTAGAAGGTGTGCCTCTCTCTTCATGGCACTGACCACTCTATTCTAATTGCAGTTGGAAGTCATAAGTGGGGCGGGGGGGAAAACCGCCAGCTGCTGTTCTCTGCAGCTGTTAATACCTGTTCATCAATACTGAGACCAGATGGCCCCAATAGCCATATTGTCTAATCAAATCTATAACTATTTAGTTTATTTGTGAATACCTTGACTCAGCATTGAATTATTTACCATATGATGGGGATTTACATCATTTTACCAAGAAAGATGCTCAGAACAATGTAGTACAATCACACACATTGCTAGATATGTTTATTCTTAGAATGGTTATGAGTTATGAGAACATGGAAGACTTCAATGAACTTGTAATGAAATAGAAGGATGGCAGAACCCACACCGCTTCTCTAATCTCACTATTCATCAGGTACCTTTTAAATTATTCTTTCTTTGCTGTAACCAAGCACCCGGCAAGAAGCAGCTTCAAGAAGAAAAGGGTTATTTTTGCTTACAGTTTAAGATAAGAAGGGTTACTTGTAGTCCATCATGGTAGGAAAGACATGGTGGGAAAAGTGGGTCACAGTGCATCAGGAAGTAGGGAGAAGACAGGAAGTGAGAGTGGGCTATCCCATGCTATAATCCCTACCTCTAGTGACCTACTACCTCCAACAACATTCCATCTCCTAAAGCTTCCACAATCTTCCTAGCCAGGGCCACCAGCTGGGAATGTAGGGCTACAATACATGCACTTATGTGAGACAGTTTGCATGCAAGCCACAGCAGCATCCTCACTGTGTCCACTGGAAAACCACATTACACTCTCTGAACACATGGTGCTAGTGAGATGAACATCTAAGGACAATAAGAAAGATCACAAGTTTAGTGTGGAAGTTGTGTAGGGCAGTTTTGTTTAATTCAGTGTCACAGCAAACAGCATTGAGCACTGAGTTGGGAGAATACAAAAAAATACTGGCAATGGTATTGCAGACAGATTCTCTCTCTCTCATGTGTGTGTATGTGTGTGTTTCTCTCTCTCTCTCTGTCTCTCTGTCTCTCTGTCTCTGCCCCCTCTCTCCTCTCCTCCCTCTCTATACTTTCTTCTTTCTTCCTTCCCTCCTCTTTCTTCCCTCTCTTCCCTTCTTCTCGTTATTCTTCCCTTCTCTCTTCCTCCTTCTTTCTTTCCTTCCTCCATTCCTTACCTCTCCCCCTTTCTTTATTTCTCTTCCCTCTGTATTTCTCCCTCCCTTTCTCTTTATTCTTTCNTCACTCCTCTTTCTTTCATCACTCATTTTATTCAGCATCCTCTCTCTTCTCCCTTCTTCCTCCTCTTATTTTTTCTTCCTTCCCTTCTCCAGTTCCTTTGGAAGCCTTTCCAAGAAACTTCACAGCTCCACACTCTCTGCTTCCCCATCATATTCAAGGAGCCACATGGAAACTAAAAACCCACAAACTATAAAGGTAGAGACTTCAGAAAACTAGAGATAAACACTGTTGATCAAATGGCCCACTGCCTGGCAAAATTCNTTTCCAAAGGAACGTTTCGTACTTTGAGAAAAATCTTGCCTTTCTTGTCCATTATTAGGGCTTCATTGGTTAAAAGCAAAGCATAGAATTTACCAAGACACACTTAAAGAATCACAAAGAAAAGCTTAAAAAAGTGAGACCTAGCCAACCTGGCCTTTCTCTGGCCTCTAATAAAGGAATGAAGACAGGCCCTGTAGCATGTTTTCATGTATAATATTTACATTTCGATCAGAATGGAACAAATGGGCAACTCTGCCCCAAATGTGTACAACATGTGGGCAGATGTCAGCTTCTGGGGTCACTTGAATGGCATTTTATGGCCGAGGACACACGATGCAGCTTGTTTCAGGCCATTTGAGCAGCATGTCAGTCCCATCACTCTTTGCTCATGGGCATATGGTGGGATGTCATTAACTTGGGAGACGGACACAACCATGAAAGTGGAACCAGATGTTCCAAAAGCCATAAGCAGTGCATTTCCTCCACTGTTCTATTGCAAGAATCAGTATCTCTACCCATAGTTCCCTCCACTCTCTCAACATGTGTGTGTGTGTGTGTGTGTGTGTGTGTGTTTAATATGCTGGTGCACGAGCTTCAGTTAATACAGTATTGGAGAATGCAGACTGAGCAATGGTCAGGAGTGGGGCCTCCTGTGTGTGAACCAGAAAACTCAGAGATGAAATAGTGGGGCAGTTGGACCAAAGGAAAAAAAAAAAAGCACCAGGTGCATCTTTCATCAGCATGTTTAACTACTGCTCTGCAATTAAGGCAAGCTCTTGGTCTGTCATCATAGGGGTCATGTGGACCAGGACCTTTGATACATGACACCATCTGGAGCTACTCCTTGGTACTATTAGACAGGACTACTTAAATGTGTAGATTCTGAATATGCTGGTTGAATGGTCTATGTTCTTTCAGCTATGTGATTCCATACCAAATTCTATCCTGCAGGAATTTGTGAACACATCGCAGCATGCTGAATTCTCCTGTTCTTGCACTTTAATTTCTTTGTCATAACTTCAATGGTCTGCTTTAGATAACTGGGGGATATGTTTTCAGGAATTAACTGTTCAAGTGCTTTACAACATCCATTTTACTTTGTAATGTTCAGGAGCAAGAACTTATATTGGTCTGAGTTCTAGTTAAGTTTCTGTTGCTGAGATAAAATTATAACCAAAAGCAATTGGAGAGGAAGGGGTTACTATATCTTCCAGGTCAAATCCATCATCAAGGGAAGCCAGAGTGGGAGGAATGCTCCTTACCAACTTGCTCTCTCCATAGCTTGCTTACCTTATTTTTTATATTACCCAGGACCACCAGTCCAGCAGTAGGACCACTTGCAATGGATTATGCCCTCCAGCATCAGTCATTATTCAGAGATAGATAGAGAGAGAGATAATGACAGACAGACAGACAGTGAGACAGACAGACAGACAGACAGACAGACAGACAGACAGACAGACAGATAGATAGATAGATAGATAGATAGATAGATAGATAGATAGATAGATAGAAGAAATAAAGGAAATAAATGCCCACAAATTTGCCTACAGTTCAATCTGATTAAGGCAATTTCTCAATTGAAGTTCCCTTTTCCCAAGTGACTCTAGCTTGTGTCAAGTTGACAAAAAATGACCCTGTACAGAAAAACACTTTTGGTACTCTTGAAAGTCAAACATATATCTTGGGGACAAAATAACCTAGAAGTTTGGGATCATTGAGTCTTTGATGACCCAGTCAGATTCATGTCCTATGAAGCCAGTAATGGCTGATGGTTTTATCTCATTTTATTAATAACCGTGTGTGTGTGTGTGTGTGTGTGTGTGTGTGTGTGTGTGTGCGCGCGCACGCGCGCGCACGTGAATGTGTGAAATGCATGTGCACATTGGTTTGTCTGTTGCTGCATGTATCTGAGGTTGCATGTGAAGGAGAGAGGACAACCTTGGGTGTCATCCTACCATCCTCAGAAATACTCTCTGCTCCTTTAATAGGGTCTCCCACAGGCCTGGAGCTTGGTAAGTAGGTTAGGATGGTTGGCTAGTGAGCCCCTGGGATCCTCCTGTGTACAGCTTCCCAGTACTGGGGTTATCGTGCCCCACAGTTTTATTGAGTTCTGAGGAACAAACATAGGTCTTCATGCCTGTAAGGCAAACATTTTACAACCTGAACCTTATTGACATTTTTAAAGTTAAGGAAGAGCCATTTAAACCAACTCTTGCTAGATATTTCCTTTCCTTCTCTCTAAAGACACTGTACAGTATTGAAAAGCCAAATTCTGGCACTAGAGAAATGGCTCAGTGGGTAAGAGTGGAAAATGCTCTTTTAGGGGACCCCAGTCAGGTTCCCAGCACCCACAGTGGGTGGCTCACANACACCTCTGGGGGATCCAATGTCCTCATCTGGTCTCTGTGGGTTCTGCACTCATGTGCACCTTCATACACATAAACAATACCACAGATGCAAACATATACACACAAAAGAAGGAAAGGAAGGAAGGAAGGAAGGAAGGAAGGAAGGAAGGAAGGAAGGAAGGAAGGAAGGAAGGAAGGAAGGACGGACAAATTCAGAATGAGCCTGGAAGGAACTGATAGGATGATTTTGTACAAATATCATTTTTATCTTTCTCAGCATACTTGTTAATCCAGATGCTGTATCCCCTTCAAGGTACAGTGTCTAGAGACTGGCCTTCCATGTAAAGATAATTTGCATATGTTTGGCAAACTTATGCAGTGCATCTCAAAAGACCTTAACATATCTGTTTGAATATCATGATATTTAAATAAATAAACAATTTAATAAATAGTTAAAATTCAGGTTTATCCTATACCATAGATGGTTCAGTACACTGTAAATGAGGCAACAGGACCCTCATCCATGTTAAACTTTTCTAACAACTGTGAGTTCACCTTTTAAATGTAATTCTTATGTATAATCTAAAACAACTTAAGATCTTAAGGTTTTTTTTTATTTAAAAGAATAAAATACTTTTGTCTCAAGGCACTCACCCTTGCCATGTCCCTAAAAATAAGGATTAGAGACAAAATAACATTATTACATGACTCTATTTATTTAAAATGTCCCAACTATCAAATAAGTAGAAACAGAAAGAAACTTCATTGTTGTGGGAAAACATTAGAGAAAGTACAGTTAAGTGGGTGCTAAGGTTTCTTTATTGGGTGACAAAAACACTCTAAATTGATTGTAGCTATGGCTTTATAACTCTGTAAACATGTTAAAATTTATTTGANTGTATAAACAAAGAAAGTGAATTCATAATATTTAAATTAAATAACAATAAAATGGTTTNAAAAATTAAAATAATTAAAGGCCAGTAGCGGCCAGAGAATAGTATTGAGCCTTTAGTTCCATTTTCATAAGCATACTNTATTTTTTCTAATTGGCTAATCACAGTTTAATTTTTAAGGATGTATTTTCAAATTTTAATTCATGTGTATATATGTGTGTCTACATGTGGATGCTAGCAGAGTCCAGAAGTTGATATCAGTACTCCTAGAGTGAGAGTTAAAGATAGTTATGGGATCTGGACACCAAACTGGTCCTCTATGCNGTAGAGGCAAATACTCACAAGCCATCATTCTAGCCCCATCATTTACTTGAATAATATTTGAGGAGCCAATATTTCGAGATTGGTTACATTACTATTTCTGTATAAATAATCTGTTCAAGGGAATGTTGGTTTGTTTTCATCATGAAATGAACTACTAATCCACTGGCTTAAAGTAAGATGGCTGAAGGTCAGTTGATAGGAGCTCCTCTCAGTTCCCTGTACCGTCTGCCCTTGAACCAGGTGATAGACAAGAAAGCTCTTCCCTTGGTTCTGACAGACCTGCAAGAGTGAACAGAATAGCAATGCTATCTTAAGGCTCCATTTGGATGAATCGCCATCATGTTCTATGCTGGTGAGTTTGAGGTACAGACTGAACTCCTGGTCAACAGATACAGAAGCACTCTCCACAGCCATATGTATAAATATTTATTTATGAAGCTATATTTATTTTAGAGGGAAAAGAATTCATTTCAATCAAGTCAAAGTTTCTTTAGTTTTTCTTTTGAGTTATAAACTGTGGCTAAAGAGCCACTGATTTCCAAAAGGAAGTGAGAGGGTCCACAGCTGCCTTTCATCCACACTGGTACCTCTGAAGCTATCATTCAGCTAACTAGCCTTCNCTGACTATCTAATCAAGTCCCTTCTGAGTGTCAACCAAATATCTGAGAACTCTGTGGCAGGCAGTTGATACACAAGCTTAACCATCACACCAGACGTGACTTAAAGGTATTTTTTGCACTCACAAGGAACAGGGAAGAAATAAGAGAAGACAACACAGCTCTAAGTGACCAACAACATCAATGTTGACACTCAGAAGGGACCATCTCACTTCCTTTTGGAAATTCAGAGGATCTTCAGTGGTTTAGAACTCAAGAGAAAACTAACTAAAGAAACTCTGACTTCATTGAAATGAATTCTTTCCCCTTTAAAGTAAGTACAGCTTCATGGAGAATAACTAAACTAGATAAAATTATTAGAGCTCTCTCTCCTTCCTTTTTCCTTTCCTCCCTTCCTTCTTTCTTTAACCCAAATTAAATTGGAATCGTGAGACGATGGTGGGTTAGGGCTCTTTTTGTTTTTGTTTGGTTGCTCTGGTTTAGATAACTTCTTCATGAGCTGAGTATGTTACGTTACCTTTTCTAGGTGGTCTTTGACTTTGAATTTGCCTGCTTCGAATTTGGGTGCCCCGGGGCTGTATGCAGGTTTCCTTGCTCTGTATGGTCCGTGCTATTACCTCTCTAACACTAAGGCTGGTCTGGCAATATTGAAAGTGTGGTCTTCACAGAATATCGTATTACACCTCTGGCTGTTGTTTTTGCTACTTGACCATGCTCCAAATTGGTCAGAGATTCATTAAGACCTCCAAAGCAGCTGTTGAGCAGCCCCAGAGGAAGGTGTGAAGATTAAGGGCCTGAANTCCAGCCTGTTAGAGGATGTGCTTAATTAATTGTGACAAGGGATTACTGGCCCCATCACCATTCTTGGCATTCTCAAGCCATGCAAACCGACACTGGTTTATTTTTGTTTTCATTATTGAGTAAACTCTAGAAATTGAGTAGATTTTAGTCTTTCCTCCCTTAATTCAGCAAGACCAGAGGTCCTATCTCTCCTATAAAACACAGCAGTGTTTCCAAAACTAAACCACTTGTAGGGTTGTGGATGGTGAAATGAGCACGCTTCCTCATCCCAGGGCACCTAAATTTCTGTTCCTTGAGCAGATAATATTTTTTCCCTATGTCCCCTTATTTATGCCTTAATCTCACCAGCAGTTCAGATAGGTCCTAAGCATGATGTTGAATTTAAATAGACTTTACATTGTGGCCTTAAATTCTCCTTTCAGGTAGGTGATAGTGACTCACAGGAGGTCTTAGAGGTGAAGATCTCCTTTTGTGGATCTTGAAGGAGACATGCAACAATGAAGAAATGAATAGTCAGTCAAAAGGAGAAAATCATTACAAACAAACAATGGAAATCTTCGTGTTTGGTTTATTCTGAGCTATTTTGTGTCTAGCATTGACTTATGGTATAGGCTGAAATATTTATATGGCTTATTCATTTTCTTAAACAAATGCATTTTCATTTATTGAATTTAGAGAAAAATAATCCAANCTATTCAAAGTATTTATTAAATCATTTACATTCAGACTAGAAGGGGNTTGTAGGGAAATCAATGAGTTTTGAGCACTCGGTCTGCAAACATCTTATACATGAGTCTTCATATNGTTTGGTAGTTGCTTCTCTTTCCTTTTAATTTTTAAAATTATCATACACAGTATTAGGCTCCATGATGGTGTTTTCAAATATGATTTGTTTCTGTTGGTCTCCTCCCTCTTCTTCCCACCTTTTCTGTCCACGCTTGTACCCTTACATTCCCAATAGCTCCTTTCCCAATCTTATGTCACATGTGTCTTTTTTCCCCTCTAAGTACATGACCTATACCCACACCTACACACACACACACACACACACACACACACACACATGCACAAATATATATATGCACACACATACATGCACGCACATAGCATGTGTGTGTGTGTGCGTGTGTGTGTGCAGTATGTGTGTCTTCATTAGAGTTACTATTGTTGTGATGAAACACCATGGACAAAGCAACTTGGGGAGGAAAGGATTTATTTCAGTTTACACCTCCTCATTGAGGGAAACCAGGGCAGGAACTCAAACAGGGCAGGAACCTGGAGGCAGGAGCTGATGCAGAGGCCATGGAGGAGTGCTGCTTACTGGATTGCTCCCAATGGTTTGCTCAGCCTGCTTTTGCATAGAACCTAGGACCACCAGTCCAGGGTTGTCCCCACCCACGATGGACTGGGCCCTTCCCCATCAATCACTAATTAAGAAAATGCCCTACAAGCTTGCCTACAGATAGGGTTTATGGAGGCATTTTCTCAACTGAAGCTCTCTCCTCTCTGATGACTTTAGCTTGTGTCAAGANGACATAAAACTANCAAGCACAATTTNTTATATACAAAAATTAATAGCTAGACTCTGTATTCGATAAAGACAATCCAATATTTGCCTGAGTGTGGCAATAATAAATAAAATTTCTTAATAAATAAAATTTCTAAATCTNTCCATTTTCCTTCAAATTCCATAACTTCATTTCTCTTTACAGCTGAACAAATTTTCTTGGTATATAAGTACCAGTTTTCCATAATCTGTTTCTTTGTTGACAGACACCTAGCTGCTCTATTTCTTGCTGTTGTGAACAGTGCAACAATGAACACGGATTTGTAACTACAATAAGAATGCCCTGCACCCTGAGCCAGGAAGCTAAGCTCTAATTATTTTCTTAGAATATCCAGTGACACAGATAGGANATTAACTGCTGTGTTTCCTAGCATGAACACCTTCCTGANTTTAACCCCAGGCACAGTATTTTACNCATGATTCTTGTGTTGAAATGAAACCAAACAAAATGGGCCTCCTCAGAATGTGGCTTACCAGCACAGACATGGGGGAACCCCTTTTCTCTCCTGCTTCTCCGAAGCTCTTAGGATTGAGAAGTCATCTGTAAGAGGGGTCCTCAGAGTGTATTCAGCAAAGGAAAATGCGGAGCACATGTTGTATTTGAAATCAAATGAACAGCAAGTAACCTAAATTGAGAGGCTCTGCAGAGGTCATCTCTGGATTTCATTGGTCGGGGGGTGGGGAGAGGAGGAAGGTGGGCAAGACTGAAGGGCTCCTCAGCCTTCCCCTGCTCATTCAGAAAGGCAATCCGCTTCTACGTAAGTTTTCTCTGGTGAAAATTCTACAACAAAGAGGGAAGTTGGGGGCTGAGGAGATGGCTCAGCTGTTAAGAGCTCTTATTTCTCCTGCAGAGGACTAGAGTTCAGTTCTCAGCACAACAACTCAGAATTGCCTATAACTCCAGCCCCAGGGGATCCAACACCTGTTTCTGATCTCGGAGGTTACAAGCACATGTGTGCACACACACATATACACCACACACACACACACACACACACATACACACACACACACACAAATAAAATAAATTATAATAACCAAAAAGAAAGAGTTAGGCCAAACAAGCTTGACAACCTGTTTCAAACCCTGGAGCCCATGTAAGGGTAGAAGGCAGGGACCAACTCCATCAGTTTCCTCTGCTCTCAATATGCATGATGTGAAATGCATTCAATTATACATTCCACACATACATATCATACACATACAATGATAATAATAACAATAACAACAACAATAAATTTTATTTAAAAAAGGAGCAAGGCTGTAAAAACATTTTTCTAACTCCGTAAGGCTTTTTTTTTCTGTTCTTTTACCAAATAACAAGAGATTTAAAGCAAAATCCAAATGTCAAACAGAATGGACACATGTAAGTTGGCTGAGTACTGAATGAAACCTACATTTTACAATTTTGAAGCAATTACTTCCATTTCTGCAGATTTGGAAGGAGAAAAATACTTAATTACAACCAGAAGGAATGTATTTTACACGTTTATATGTTTAATTGTAACCAGGAATAAATGTCTATTATAAAGGACCCCTGTCAGAATCAAGCAAGAAATGTGTAGACACATTTGATATGATACGATATTGAATATCATGTGTATTTAAGAGATATGACTGTGGATTTAACTATACATCCTCTGTGTATGAGATATTGGATATACTTAAATAAGCCTAAATAATATGTGTGTATTTGACAAATTCGTGTAGAAATGTGGCTATCCACAAAGGCAAATATATTTTTAATGAGTAAAAAAGTTCATAATTGTTAGAATTCTCAAATCAATAAACCTAAATTGTCTATTTAAAAAAATATTGTATTTTTTATTAATTGTGGGGGGAGCATACATGCCACAGGGCACATGTGTGGAGGTCAGAGAACAGCTTTCAAGAGTCAGTTCTCTCTTCCCACCATGTGGATACCAGAGACTGAGCTCAGGGTGTCAGGTCTGGCAGTAACTGCATTTATCTACAGAGCAATCTCAATGGTCCATAAATTCTCTACAGTTCAAGAAACAAACCTATATGCCTTCACCTACTAAAAATTAACATAGCATAGACCAATGAAACCTTGTTAAGAATGTATTTGTGGGTCTGAGGAGTGGTTCAGTGGTTAAGAGCACTAATTGCTCTTCCAGAGGCCCTGGGTTCAGTTCCCGGCACCCACACAGTGGTTCACAACCATTCATAACTCCAAGACCAAATGATAAGATGCCCTCTTTGACTTCTGAGGGCACCAGGCAAAATACTCATGCATGCAAATCTAAACTTTTTCAAAAAGAAAATTTATTTGTAATTCCTGGAAAAATAAAAGTAATGGATGTTCTATCTGACTCAGAATATTGTACTTTTCAATAAGCTCTAAGTTGTGTGCTCCATTCAGCCTCATCTGCCAGGTCCATGCATCAAAAATTTCATCTTTCAGAGACAGATGTTCTCATATACAAAGTACAGGTGTTGGTGCCCGTTAGGATAACTACCCACCACCGATCTATTCTTTTTTATGGATTATACTCTTTGGCTTTTGAGTAGCTTTGGAGCCTTTGCTTCAAGTGACTACTTGACCAAGCACATATCAAACACGAGGAACAAAAGCAGATTATCAGGGCTTACACCTGCACTAGCACTAAGGGATGAGAAAAGGAGTTTTCAAAAGTCAGCAAGTGGAGGACCAGAGGCCACAGATGGTGCAGGGCATGACAGTGGGGTGTCTGTCTCGAGGTGTGGAGCTGTATCATTTGTAGTCTTTTCCAGGACAGAGTCTGAGCAGCTGCATTCCTGAGGCTGAGAAGCCAGATTCTCAAAGTTTCTGTTCTCGTTCTTGATTTAGGAAAACAACATTCTTTGCTGTAAGCACAAATATATTCAAGCACACAGTTCATAAAACATCTTCCGAAGGGCACTGGAGAAGGAGGGGGTAGATGTGAGGAAGNGCCAGGTGGGAATGAATGCTCCCTTAGAACAGAGGAAACGCTGTCTCTGCCAAGAGTCAGTCGGTGGCCACCTTGGAGCACCCTTGGGTACCTTTCGGTGAAGTGCTCTGAGTAAATATTTGAGCATCTCTCCTCCTCAGAACTTTGATCAGCACATTGCTCATTGGCAATTTTCTTCTGCAGTGGTAAGTGTGCTGAATCTTGCACATTTCCCTGTGCTTTCCTGGAAAGGAGAAGGAACGGATGATGGTTTCAGCACAGAGTTTTTAAATAAGGNAAATAGTTTTCATTTTTCCTCTTCTATCCCNCGGATGGTCTTCTCACTGGGTAANTGGGAACTTCATANTGTTTTCTCCATATTGTCAAACAAGAATCTTTTGAGGAAAGAAGCATGGGCTGGCACTAGGGGGACACAGGCAAAAGAAGGTGTCCTGTTAGAGAAAAAATTATTTGAAGTGACAACCACATGGTGTGTGTTGTGTGTGTGTATGTGTGTCGTGTGTGTGTGTGGTGTTGGGGTATTTTCTTATTTGAATAGCACTCAAAATCATTTTGATCTCTGACTTTGCTACAAGTATAGAACCTGGACTTGTGGGAAAGCTCAGACTCTATGCTGTGAAATAAGAAAGCTAAAAGTGGAGTAAAATTCACTTTGAGTTTCTGCTGTTTCCCTCACAAGACACAGAAATAAAAGGAACTTCTATCTGTGGGTATGCTTTGAACAGTCTTCAAATNTTTTTTAAGTGTTAAAATGGCTGTTTCAATGGGCTTGCTTAATGGCTTGCTTTGGTGTTTCAGAATACATAAATTATTTGGTAGGTAAGGAAGGACAAGAAGGATAAAGAAAAAGCTTGAAAAGAAGTGTAGAAAATATAGAAGTTAGAGCCTGTGAGATGGCTCAGTGGGTAAAACGTGCTTGCTGTCTAAGTCTGATGACCTGACTTCAAACTGGAACCTTCGGTGGGAGGAGAGACCAGAGGTGGGAACTGTCTTCTTAGTCTACATGCA
>LZPO01008690.1:3835-23734 GCA_001675575.1 Neotoma lepida | reverse complement strand
GTCTCAGTTATAGTGTAGTAACAAGACCTGGGCTGAGTGCTTGCAAATGGTTACAACATTGGCACACTGTATTATCCTAGGCATTTCTTATTTAAGTTTTTTGACTGAAGACTAATTTCTGATGCAAATTGAGATCATGCTCTCGTTTATAAGGATAACCAGATGAAGGTCAGATGATGACAAATTTTATCAGGAAAGTAGAACAAGAAATCAAGAGAAGTGCAAACATTAATTTTTACTTCTTACTGATTCTGATATTTATTTACTTCTTTCATATATATATGTGTGTGTATGTGTGTGTGTGTGTGTTTTGTCTACATGTGTGTCTGTGCATCACATGCATGCAGTGCCCACAGCGGCCAGAAGAAGGCATTGGACCCCCTGAAACTGAAGTTAAAGACAATTGTAAGCCACCACATGGGTTCTGGAAATTGAACCCAGGTCCTTTGGAAGAGCAGCCAGTGCTTTTAAGCATGGAGCCATCTCTCCAGCCCTATATTTTGAAAATTTTTAATTATATTTATTTATTTGATGTGTGTGTTTGTGTGTTTACCTATATACATGCCACTGCTTGCCTATGGAGATCAGAGGACAGCTTGCAGGAGTCAGTTCTCTCCTTCCACTGTATGGGTCCCTTGAATGGAACTCGGGTCTTCAGTCTTGGAGGCAAGCTCCTTTTCTGCTGAGCCATCTCACTGGCCCCACAGATACTATTATTTTAATAAGTTAAAGGCCAATGTGGCACAAGTTAGCAATATCCCACAAAAATATTGACAGTGATCAAGCCTGAATAATATGTATGGGTTATTTGTTTTTTTTAAGCAGAAAAATTATCACCATGTTCCCAAAGAAGGAAAAACGTCATAAGGACCTACCATATAGCCACCATATTATGGNTAATATTTTACTTTCTGGATACAGAAGCAGGGCTTATTCAATACCTGGAAAAATGGAAACTCCAAGAAGGTTCCAAGAAACAGAATATCATTAACGCTGTGGTTTAGTATTAGAAGGCTATGCTTTATACAAAGGAGTGGATGCACAAGTCACACAAAGGGGCTCTTCCTGATTCCTTCCAGCAGAAGATTGGCGGTATAAATTTAGGAACTGAGGCTTTGCAGAGGAGAGAGAACTGTGAGCTCTGTGCTCTTCCACTGCCNCATATGGACTAGAGTTCCAGACGCTCAATATTCTAAATGAATGCATTGAGTCCCAGCCCTGTGCTGCAGCCCACCTCTGACTCTCCAGAAGAAAATCCACTCTGTGATTTGGATCTGCACATGTAGCTGTAGAAAACTGAGTGCCTGACACGTACTGTGCGCTCTCCACCCACAGGGAGACTGGAACCTGAATCATGACTACCCTGTTTAAAAGAGACTTAATTTAGAAATGTGCAATATGCTGAACAGGCACAGAACCAAACCAAATGTTTGCAGTAATAGAAATTTCCGTATGCTGTACAACATTTAAAATATGTTATTTGCCTACACTAGAGTCTTCAACAGCAGGACCTTTCTCTGGGACACAAATGACAAGCTCTATCTGGCCGCCAGGACTAACACTATGTTACACTGTGCCCTGTGTGCTCTCTTGGTTTCCAGGCAAGGTGCCTCCCTCCAGAACTACCCATAGTATAAGAACCCACACAAAGCCCTCCCCCAGGAGGATNCAAGAGGGGTGGTGAATATTAAACACTGAAAGAAAATAAATGTGTTAGTAGAGAGCTGTGAGAGGGATTCCATGATTTCATATTAAATTAGTTTCCTAGAGTCACTCCTAGTAGACCTAGAAGGTACAACAGTGTCATTCCTTGACNNCATTACACGACGCACTCTTTGATAGATAAGAANCTTCAAGNTAAAGGAATTTCTCAATAGCACTTAGCAAACAGCAAAGGAACCAAATAGCACATAATGTCCATCTGCCTTCTAGGGATTAAAAAAATAAATGGGGCCGTGGGGGGGGGGAGCTGGAGAGATAGCTCAGCAGTTGAGTGCCAGCTGCTCTTACAGAGGACCAAGCTTCAACTCCCAGCACCCGCCTGGCAACTCCAGGCTCAGAGGACCCAACATCCTCACCTGGCCTCTGTGGACACTGTATGGATGTGGTACACAGACATACAGGAAGGCAATAAATAGATAGATAGATAGATAGATAGATAGATAGATAGATAGATAGATAGATAGATAGATAAGTTTTAAGAATTAGGAACTTATTGCTCAAAGTACTGTTATCACCCTGACCACGGAATGAAGGAAGAAAAACAATAAGACCCTATACAAATATAGAAATATTCATGACCTTTGAATGACAAAGTTTGTGGTATGAGTAAAGCAGCATTTTGAAGGAGATTTNGGGCACTTTTTACTTACTTTCTGCCTCTACGTTCCTCATCGCTACCCCCGGGGCTATTGTAGACACCAGCCTCCANGGTGTCCTCGACTCCAGGCTGCTCTTCAGCTTGGAAGCATCNTTTTAGGTAAATGATTTCACTGGNTCCCCAGCTGGCATGGGTGGACTAAGCACCCACTTCCAACTCCTCTACTTGCTCAATGTTGAACCTGTTAANTGTCACTGGACCAATCTATACCAAAAAAAGGGAAAACACTAATAGAAACACACAGTCCCAGTTTCCACAACACCAGCTGGACATTTTAAAACTTTTATTGGAAAAAAAAATAACACACATACAGAAAAAGTGAATCTAGCAAACGTGTGTGGTGCTATGAAATTTCACAGGGAGCACACCTNGGGAGCAGCCCCTAGACCAAGAAATAGAAAATTCTCCCACCTCCAAGATCTCATCAGGATTACTACCCGTCACTGCCTCTCAACAACAGATGATCTGATTGACATCTGATTTCTGATAGTATGGAATAGGATGACCTTGAACTCCTCACATGTTCTGGGATAACATGCATGTACCACCATGAGCAGTTTATGTAGTGCTAGAGATCAAACACAGAGCTTTGTGCATGCTAGACAAGGAATCTACCGACTGAGCTACACCCCCAGCCCATCATTCTGTTACCCAACATTACTATTTGTATGTTTGCATGTGTATGTGTGTGTGTCATGTATGCATACCTACATGTTTATGTGTGTTCACATGTGTGTGTCTCCACAAAGGCTAGGATTACAAGTCTGTGTCAATACACTCACTCTTTACATGGCTGTTGGGGATCTGAAGTNAGGTCCTCATGTTTATACAGCGAGCATTTTACTAACTGAGCCATTTCTCCANTCCTTATATCTTGATGTCAAATAGCACGGATCAGTTTTGTCTGTTTGTAGTGTACACAAAATAGAATCACAATGTATTTACTTTTGGAATGTTTTCTTCCATTCAATGTTATTTTCGTGAGTTTCATACACATGATATGGATTAGAAGTTTTTCTCTTTTTTCACTATGTGATTGCATATATATAATATATATATATGATATATATATATATATATATTACAAGTTATTTACCCACTGTGAAGCTGAAGAACATCTGAGTTGTTCCCAATTCCTGACAATTTTAAATACTATTACTATAGGCACTCTAATATATGTTTTCAGTGAATATATGTGCATGTGTCTGGTAGGTAGAAATTTGGTAGTGGAGGGACCAGCAAGGGTGAAGTAAGTCAGTGAGTAAAGATGCTTGCTGCCAAGTTTGTTGATCTGAATTCAGTTCTGAGACCTACATGTTAGAAGGAAAAAATGACTCCTACGAGTTTTCTTCTGATCTCCATATATGTATGGTGGTACACAATGCCCACAACATACATAATTAATTGCTATTTTTAAGTTGAGGAACAGATTTTCTGGGTCTTAAGGAATGCATGTGGTCGGCTTTACTAGATAGTGCAGAATTATTTTCCCAAGTGCTTTTGTCAACTCTTTCTAGTATGTCCTGTGGAAGTTCTCCTGTCTATCTATCTAGCTTGCTGTGTCATAGGCCTTTGTTTTCTGTTCATGTCATCACTTTTGTTTGGCATACAGTGGCACTTTATTGTGGGCTTTGCTTTCATTTCTCAATTGGATGTACATTCAAAGAGATGCTTGCAAGGTTCATCCCAGTGATTCAGCCTTCTGTTCCAAAGGAACAAAGACTTTTATGTATTTTTTGGTCCATCTTCCTTACTAGAGGCACTACTGACGAATGGGGCTAGATAATCTTTAGCTATAATGGCTTTCCTATGTGCTGGAAATACGGGGCTGGATCATCTTTAGTGGGGTTCCTATGTGTTGAATGGTGTTAAGCATCACAGCCCAGAGTCATGACAATCTAAAGTGTAACCAAATACTACCCACTGTCTTCAGGGCAAAAGGAACATCAACTGACTAAAAGTCACTGGTGTTGAACGATGTGAAACTAGACTAGGACAAGCAAGGATCTAGCTTACATCTCCAGTACNCCCCAAACAAACACAACAAACAACACAATCCCATTGGTCTAGTTCTACTTGTCAATCTGTATGTAGTGTTAAATGTAACCCCAGAAACTGGGGTTCTATTTCAAACCAGACAAACAGCAAAGTGGGGTGCAAAAGTGCAGAGCAAAAGGCCAGGGATGAACTTTGTCAGCATCTCTGAGTTCACCCCATGAGTCAGGGGCAAAAGTTCATCTGCAGCAGTTAAAAACTGTGCGGCTGCCTTCCCACCACCATATCAACCGAAAAAATCCCTGAGATGAGATTCCTGTGTGCCACCTAACCACCGTGAATGGAAACAAGTCATTCAGAAAGCTTCTGGGCCAGCCAGGACCTGTCGATGGGGAGAAAGCAGGAGACTAAAGGGTTCGGTTAGATTCCTGCTACTTTTAAAAACTGGCAATATAGAAGCAATGGTGAGTTGCCAGGAAATGATTTTCTTATTCATCTCCCTTAAAGCAAATATATCTTGAAGCCAACATTTCTTAAGTCTGTGTGTGTGTGTGTGTGTGTGTGTGTGTGTGTGTGTGTGTGCGTGCGCAAGCACATTCAAGTGTCTAACAAAGGGGACAAATAGTTACTGAAGACTTTTTAAATTATTTTTATTTTATGTGTACAGGTGTTTTGCCTGAATATATTTTTGTGTACCATGTGTGTTCCCGGTGCCCAAGGAAGCCAGCAGATGGTGTTGGATTCCCTGAAACTGGAGTTCTCTAACAGTTGCAGGCTACCGTATGTATGCTGGGAATTTCGAACCCAGGTCCTATGAAAGAGCCCAAGTGCTTTTAACTGCTGAGCAATCTCTCCAGAATATTTTCAAAGTCTTGAGGTAAACCAGGATGAATACACAAATCTTATTGTATATTAACATCATTGTCTAATGCTCTTGACAAGGGTAATTAAAACCCTCACATCCAAGAATGTTAGATCAAACTCAAGATCTATTATTAAAGGTCAGGGTGTTTAATTTCAATTAACTGCTCTGCACCCCAGTTTCCTTATCTACATGTAAGAATTTAGACTAACCTCCCATATAGTTCTTTGAGAACTACTTTGTAGGCTGATGTACAGCCTAGAGACCAATACCTACCTGTAGTGAGCTTAGTAAAAGTGGCTGGAGAGTGTGAAACAGAGGTGACTTACCATCCTCTGATACAGGTGTCATGACCTGAGCTGAGCAAAGAGGATCCACACTCAGAGAGATGAAGCACCATGCCCCATTNTCTCACACTTGGCTTTATTGGGCTTCATTTTCTGCAATGTANTTCCTAGTCAAGATGCATGAGTTTCAGGGTTGAAGAGATGACTCCATGGTTAAGACTGCATACTGCTCTCATGGGGGGGCCNGGCATTGAAGCCTGGCACTCACGTGGTTGCTCACAGCCATCTCTAACTTCAGGTCTTGGGGCTCCAATACCTCTTTTGGCCTCTATGGATATTGCACACATGTGGTACACATGAATACATGCAGACAAAATACTAATACACATAAGATAAAAATGAATAATTATAATAAAGATGTAAGAGTTTTAAAATCTAGGGCTTGTAGTCCTTTTGGCCATCACTATTCTGTAAGATGGATTTTCTAAATGGTCTTGTTAAATAAAACACAGAGGCAGAGATAGGGATGAAAGTCTGACAGAGATCAGAGGAATTAGGAACAGCTACCAGCCTAAGCTTAGACTGCCACCACTGCTTCCTAAAAGGAGAGAGAGAGTTCCATTTCCTTATACCTCTACTTTTATATCCCTTTCTGTTCTGTTCTCCCATTGGCTCTCTCAGCCTAGCTACATCACTTCCTGCCTGTCTGTATAGACCTCCAGAATTCTATAGTTGATGCTGGGATTAAAGGTGTGTGTCTCCANGCTTGATTGTTCCTAGTGTGACCTAGAATTCACAGGGATCCAGACAGACCCTGCTTGCTAAGTGATAGGATTAAGGGCGTGTGCTAATTTTGCAAGGCTAGTGGCTGACCTTGTTCCTCTGATCCTCAGATAAATTTTATTGGGGGACATATATAAAATACCACCACACTATCCCCCACGCATCTTGCAGAAAATTCAATGTGTCTATATTAGGGTTCTCTAGAGAAACCGATTTTATAGAATGAATCTGTATCTATTCCAGAGTGGGGGGATTTATTAGAATGGCTTAAAGACTATAGTCCAGCTAGTCCAGCAATTGCTGTCTACCAACAGAAGGTCCAAAAATCCAGTAGTTGTTCAGTCCATGAGGCTGCATATCTCAGCTGATCTTCAGTATGTGCCAGAAAGAAGCAGGCCCTGATATTAGTGAAGGAATGGACTTGTCCAGTGAGAGTGAGAGCAAGTAGGAAAAAAGGACAAGATTTCTTCTTCCATGTCCTCTAAACAGGCTGCCAGCAGATTAAAGGTGAATCTTCCCACCTCAAAAGATCTGGATTAAAGGTGTATATTTCCTTGTCAAAAGATCTGAATTAGAAGTGGGTCTTCCCGATTCTAATGATTGGATTAAGAAAAAAATCCTTCCCAGGTGTGCCCAGTCACTTGGATTTTAGTTAATTCCAGATGTAGTCAAGTAGACAACCAAGAATAGCCACTGAAGTGTCTGAGTGCATGTGTGTGTAATATCCTCTCTGCTGTTTCTAAACTTGAAAAAAAAGCCAACCCATTCCTGTTTTAAATTTTAACTCTTCTAAACACTGGATTATTCAATGACATAAGGGCAATGAATTGTATCATTTTGGTAACTGCTTTTTGTTGTATAAGCAAAGCATATAAGGCATGTCATAAAATCAACTACTAAAATAAAACGAGGATAGGCTTAATGCAAATGAGAACCAGACCCAACTGAAGGGCCTACTCGTCTCCTTCTTTGAGCATCTGTTGTGGATGTCGATGCTTCCTTGAGCTAATCAAGCCTCCTGAGGAGTTACTTCTGCAGGCGCATTACTTTGAGTGGTCCTGACATCAGTAGAGTAGGGAGAGAGGAAGAAAGCAGGGTTTGAAAGCAACTGAGGAAACAGGTGACAGTAGCATTCTGTCACAATCTGATGCCCTACATGTTGCTTAAGAAAAAATAGAATATATGGATGCCCTGTTTTGTTTTTCAAAACTGTTTGCTAGATGTTTAACTGTATACCTTCCCATACAAAGTATTTGATGCAGAAAATCACAGGAGGAAAAAAAAGCAGTGGACTCTTAGGCTGAATAAAGGCTGACAATAAGGTTCTCTTGAGTTAATTAAAGTCAGATTTATATGCTTAAAGCCCCAGATCATTCTCCAGGCTTCCTAGGGAAATTTGGTTTTGTTATCCATGGAATTGGACACACCAATTGTCCTTTGCTTAACACTAAAGCTCAGGTTTCTGAAAAGCAAAATTAAATATGTGGAGGATTTTACACTGGATCTATTTGGTAAACCATGACAACTCACCCCACTTTAGGATCCCAACAGGGTTGGGAAGAATTTTTGTAGTACCAGGACTTCAGAGCCAGGACTCTTAATCGGATCTCTGGCTTCCTAGAACCTCATTGTTTACCTCCACGTAGACTTTACACATTTTTTTTTAATAAGAAGGAGAGCAATGATTTGTAATAAGCATCATAGAAAATAAGTTCTGAGTACTTCTTACAGAGCCATTGAAACCCAGCAAGCAAGGACTTAGGTCACCCCTCTGCCTTCTGAACCTCTGCCATAGTTGCTTGTATTTTCCACTCCACATAACTGAGCTAATGGCCCTAGAGATTTTCTGCAAGACCTACCATTGGACTTACAATTCCTTTGGCCAGAAGCATTCATTGTGTCATTGTTCCTGGGGGCAATCTGCAGAGTGACATGAGCGAGACATTAGTGAGGTCTTTTGTAAGGGAAAGAAAATGCAAACACCTCGTGTACTCTTCCTCAAATTCACCCAAGAGAAGCCAGCACCAGTGGCTAAGCAGATGCTGCAAGTGACAAGGTCTTGCTGATGAGACTTGAAGGATTCACACTTCTTAAGGTCTTGTTTTTCTGTGCACATGGCTCTTTTCTGTTGGTGGACAGCCATTACTCAACTGTATTAGTAGAGTGGCTTGGATACCAGGATTAGGGTCAACTGAAAGCTGAAATTCTGACCCTCATGCTACTCAAGACCAAAGAAATCTGGGAAAGGGAGACCTGGAAATGTATTTTGGGCTTCTACATACTCCCAGAATACAAATTCTTGGATCCATGCAACGTCCCAAACACACCAAACAGTCTCCCCCAGAGCATTTTTCACCTCAGAGCTCATCATTTGCCATAATTAGGTCACTTGTTAAAGTTACTTTGGAGGTTCTGAAGTGACCCTCACGTGAAAAACATCTTGTAGTAAAAATTAATTCTTCATTCTCTAAATGATGGTTTTCTGCAATTACTGACTCCACTGAACCTTCCTGTGCAGGGAAATATGCCACATTTTATGAATGTACCACAAAGATATTATTTGGAAGATCTGTCCTTTGAGGAAGATAGTGATGACAGAAATTAAAAGTTTCAAGTCTCTAAATGTCATGAGTTTCTGGAATATGTATTTCTCTTTCTTGTAGATAATTTGATACATAAACAAGTAAGATGATATTATATTCATACAGAGCTTCCAGAGGCAGCAAGATGACGCTTGACAATTGGATAAAATTAATGTTTTCCTGTGATTACAATAACATATTGTCATCATATGCTAATTAGAAACAGTAATGGGGAGGTGGCTCAGTCAGTAAAATGTTTGCATTGTATGCAGGAAGAAAGAGTTTGATCCCCTGATCCAGCATAAAAAAGAAGCCAGGCATGGTAGCATGAGCTGGTAATCCCAAAGCCTAGAAGGGAGAGACAGGTGGATTTCTGGGGTGTGATAAGACAGCTAGTCTAGATTGCTTTGTGAGTTCCAGACCAGTGAAAGATGCTATTTCTAAAAACAATGAGGACAGCACCTGGGAAATGACACCTGAGGCTGTCCTTTGCCCCCCCCACACACACACGTAATACATATATTTTAAACATTCAGTGA
Source organism: Neotoma lepida (assembly GCA_001675575.1). NCBI lineage: Eukaryota > Metazoa > Chordata > Mammalia > Rodentia > Cricetidae > Neotoma > Neotoma lepida. The sequence continues at coordinate 14,306 of LZPO01008690.1, read as the reverse complement.
AATCATAATTTACACACATGGACTTTTGGACTTTGTGTGTTTAAATCATGCAGTCTGCACTCAGCATACCTTGTTTCTTTCATTCAACAATATGTTTGTGAAACCTACCAGGCTTGACCTAGGACTAGTTTGTTAATGTTTGTATAGTATTTAGTATTCCACTGTATAGACATACCACTCAGTTATTTATTTCTTCATCTGCTGATGGACAAAATCTGGACTGTTTTCAATTTGGGGCCATTATGAATAGCTATCAACATTTCTCTGTGTGTTTGCTTTACACAGTAAGTTTTTTTATTTTAAACTGTGCAGAAACCAAAGTCTGGACTTGACTCACATGGCATGCATATACTCAGCCCCAGTAGCTACTGACAGGCCTCCAAAGAGACTGTTTCCTTGATGAACAAGGAGATTAAAAATCTTTTCTTTGTGTTCATTGAGTACTTGAGTACTCAGCCTTTTAAAATTTGTGTCTAAGTCTCTTGTGCACATTTACATAGTGAAGTATTTTTCCTGTTACCTTGTATGTTTTCTTTATACAACAAACAAGCAAACACTGTACATTTTATGTGTTTTAAATACTTTCAATCTATGTATTAATGATGTCTTTTATAAACTGAATTTCCAGATTTAATACCATCAATGTACAGATCTTTTTCATTCATGGTCAATGTTTTGTTTCCTAAANACCACTCTGTCAACAACACAACATAACAGGTTTCTATATTCAACTAGTAACTAAAGTGGAGTGTAGCAGATATTTTTCTTTTTCATATGCCTTATCCATTGACCAAATACTTCTGCAAAACTCAACTGCCTGCATGTGTAGGATGTTGTTCCTCCTGCTGGTCTGCTCAGTTGCCTGACCCTTCTTTGCTTCAATCCCTTATTCTTTTACATCCAATGATTGGCGTTCATGCTTGATGCTCAGGACTATATGGTCTCTGACTGTACACATTTTCTAGATCCTTCCACTTATGTTTGAACATTTCAGTTACCTATACATCTTAGAATCATCTTGTCAGTTCCCACAATGAAAATGTACTTTCTTATTTTAATTTTTTTTTTAATTTTAAACCTGGCAGTCACTTTCAGAAGAGCTGACATTTCTTTGTGATGGATACATTGTCTTTGTTTCCACAAGAATGTTTCATATATTCTCACTTTTTCTAAATTTGTTCCTACGTATTTGGTGTGTTTGTTAAATGTTTTGTTTGTTGGTCTGTGCAAATACAGTCGGGTTGTTTGCATTGACGTACAGCCAATGACCTTGTTAAATTAAACTTTTTACTGTATTATTATTATTATTATACTGTCCCTCAAATTTGTCAGTTTCAGTTCTTCCTTTACAGTTCAAATACACTTTTGTTGTTCTTGTGCAANGGCATTGGCAGAGACTTTCAGCTTCATGCAGATGGCAGGGAGGCAGTTATCTCATTAAAAATCTCAGTGTTTCCTGCCAAGAATAATAAATTAGAGGCAGATATAGTTCAGATAACATTTTGTAGATAAGTCATTCCCAGGAGGCTGAAGCAATGGCTCAGCAGTTAAGAATAAAATCATCCCCAGGGGGCCGAAGTGATGGCTCAACAGTTAAGAGTGTAGATTGGTCTTCCAGAGGACCCAAGTCCAATTCCCAGCATCTGTATCACGTGACTCACAACTGCCTGCAAGTCTAGCTCCAGTGCAAAATCTCCAACTTCTGAGAGCACCTGCATCCACATGCATATAACCACCCACATACATATACACAATTAAAATAATGGCAACAATAAGATTAATTAAAGAAATCATTCCTTGGCTGGGAAGATGGTTCAGTGGGTAGGACTGCTCGCTGCACAAGCCTGAGAAACTGAGTTCAAATCTCCAGAACCTATGTTCAAAAGCCCGTGTGGTTGTGTATTTATATGAGGCAGAGACGGGAGGATCAGAAGGCTCACCAGAGATTACTGACTGCTAGCCTAACTCCAGGCCCAGTGAATTTGTCTCAAGAGAAGAAGATGGAGAGTGAGTGACAGACAAGACACTCGATGTCTCCCTCTGACCTCTAAATGAATGCATGGGTACATATGCCTGTGCAGAAACACATAGGCACACATGACACAGACATATGACACTCACTCATAAATACACACATAAAGAAGAAAATGTCACCCTCTTCTGTTCATGGTTGTTAAATGTGTTTTTAAACTATTAGTGCAAGTGACTACATAATTGTGTGTGATATGCTACATACACTCAGTGAGATCACTGTATGATTCTACAGCTTTGCTTAGTGGGGAGATTAGCTGGTTGCTTTTCAAATATGAAACTGATATTTTACTTCTGAAATAAATTTATCTTAATTATGACACATTTCCCATTTTAGTATGGCAAATTGCTGTGGCTTGTATTTTTCTTAGAATGTTTCACATATCAATCTATGAGGGAGGGTGACCTGTAATTTTCCTTCTCATAATTTTCTTGTCAAGTTTGACATGACAGTTACAATGGCCTCGTAAGAAATATTAGGAAATTGTCACATTTTACTGCTTTATTTTACTTCCCATTACATTTTTTATTTAAATATTTGGTAGAAATTTTACTTCATATTCACCTGACATTTTCTATGTGGGACTCTTTCATTTTTCAATTTAATTACACACCCACACCCACAAATACATGCATGCAGGGTGTGTGCATGTGTGTGTGCTGGTACAAATAAGTAATTAACTGTATGTGCTATATATAATTATACTATATATATATATATATATATCATATATTCACCTTGGCTTGGCTTCTGCTTATGTCAGCACTTCTAAGTTGTATTTTCTTAGAGATTATATCTTCAATTGTAAGATTTCAAATTATTTGACCTTAAAATTATGAATTACGATACTGTCTTATGGTTCCTTTCTAGTGTCTACAGATATAAGCTTTCCCTGTCATTGCAAAGGATGTTTATATTGCAGAGCTGCAGCTGATACATCCACACCTTCTCTGTTGGCAGGGCTGTGTCTGTCTCATCTTTGGTCTGAAGGTTGACTTCAGCAGACCCAGAATTCAGAGTCAGCTTTTACTGACTTCTGCACTTTGTTCTACTCTGCAATCACACATCATCCTTTGATGTTCTTTTTTTTTTCTTTCAGAAAGCCCACTGTCAGCAGCTTTCCTTGTTCCTTTAAATGTTATATTTCTTTTATTTATGGTTTTTCTACTCATATTCTGAAGTTGAGCTTATTACCAAATAAATAAATAAAACCTAAAAAGGACATATTCAACTATGTATTACTGATAGTGGATCTTTTCCATTTTGAAAAACTTTTAATTGGTAACATTTAAATTTTTTAAAACTTTATTATGAAAAAAATCCTTAGAAAGAAATATAAACCATCACATACCAAAATTAACCATACCAAAACGATACATCTTAATAATCTTATATACAGTTAGAATTGTCATTCAGAACCATCAAGTTCACATTAAATTTATTCACTTATCTTATAGCATTAGTAGCATTTTTAACTGTCCAAAAGTCTCCCTGGTAAACATTAGAAATCTGATTTCCAAAGCATTGAAGATTCTTCTCCTTTTTCATACTTTTCTTTACCCTCCCCTGCAATCAAAGTGTTCACAGAGAAAGAAAATGGACATTCTGCATAAATATGGTAGTACTAACACATGGCTCCAGAAAGACGATATGGAGACTGTAAACCTCTTTCAAAACGGTTCCCACATGAGACAGTCGGAAAAGTGAACCAAAGACTCATGGTGTAGTCTGGCAAGACTTTACTAAAGATATTCTCTCTCTTTCTCCCTGTCCCTCTCCTCCCTCTCCCTCCCTCCTGTGTGGGTGTATGTTTTTGAGGGAACTGTGAAGAAAAACTTTGAGCTACAAAGTTTTTCCTTGATGGCACCTTAATACAAATATAAACGTATACTCTAAAGCAATGGGGGATATCTAATAAATTTTTTCACTATCTCAAATTCTGAATCAATGACTCATTTTTCATTGATTATTCTTTGTGTAATATGATGAATCTAAAGACTTTTCTTCTTTCAAATATGCCATATCTTATTCCTAGTAGACAGCAAGCCTCACTAGTATCTTTGAGCAGCTTTTTAAATGTCAACCCAAAAGGTACATCTTCACAAGAAGGAATTAATGTGATAGAGAATGTTGGCTAACACATGCTTTTTAAAGTACTGGATATTGGGGCTGGAGAAATAGCTCAGTGGTTAAGCACATTGTCTGCTCTTCCAGAGGTCCTGAGTTCAGTTCCCAACACCCACATGGCAGTCCCCAACTGTCTATAATTGTAGTCCAATGGGATCGATGCCCTCTTCTGGGGTGCAGACATACATGCAGAAGGAACATCCATATAGTATGTAAGTAAATAAATCTTTAAAAATAAAGTACTGGATGTTAAGGATTGGGTTGAAAGGATAAGATGAGTTGAGAGTTGGTCAGATCAACTAGTAAGTTGCCTTTGTTTTTGAATGCCCTTCCAGCTTTGGGCACTAAATGAGTCAACATTTTTCCATTCTCCTCTCAGGATCTTTGCTTGTACTTAGTTTGTTTATATAANGAGACAAATGAGAACAGAAAATATTGTTTATTATTATGAAAGTTATTAGTATAATAAATCACCAGTTGATCAAATATCAATGTCCATAAAACTCCATGTTGTCTTATTAATAAAAAATATTGGGGAGAACACTGAAATATCAGAAAAACAGAACAAGCCACAGCCAATCTCACCTCGCCAACTCCTCAGCTGATCTTGTTTCCTCAGACTGCAGGCTTCTGAGTCCTCACCCGAATGGATCTCAGCTGAACTGCTCAAAAGCCTAAAAGCTTAAAAGCCTCTAGTTCCTGGTCCTCATGCCTTATATACATACCTTTCTGCTTCCTGTCATCACTTCCTGGGATTAAAGACGTGTGTCCTTCCCAAGCAAAGACATGGGATCTCAAGGATTAAAGGTGTGTGCCATCATTCCTGGCTCTGTTTCCAGTGTGGTCTTGAAGTCACAGAGATCCAGATGGATCTCTGCCTCCGAGTGATAGAATTAAAGGTGTGTGTGACACCATTTCTGGCCTCTATGTCTAATCTAGTGGCTGTTCTGTTCTTTGACCCCAGATAAGTTTGTTTTGTTAGAACACAAATAAAGTATCACCACAGAAGATGGGAGGGCATGTGATCCCATTAACCCATATTCTGGATGTAAATCTCTAAAAATATAAGAATAATTATAACTCCTTTAAGAGTGGTGCCCCAAAGAGACAGCTTTGGGGCATCTTGTCAGGGCCTGGGTGGTGAAGGCTTGAGGAACAGGAAGAAGAAGGAGGTACAGAAAGAAGCTGACAAGAAAGTCAGAGTCCAAATCCCACAGGCTGGCTCATGGAATGCTGTCTCACTCTACTGTTGGATGATGTACAAATGGCAAACTGTTTCAGAAAGGAGAAATTGGCAATGCTTATTAAAAACCATAAAATATCTTATATTTAACTCAATAATTCATTTTATGGGACTATATTCCAGGAAAATCATTCCTCCTCATGTACCACAGTAATNGTTTCAGACATTTCCAGTCTAGAGAAATCATCCAGTCAGATGATTTTTCTTCATCCTTATCACACTTCTTTCTGGAAGATGAGCTAGCTCACCTTGACTCCTGGAAGAAGAGGAGGAGGAAGATGGGACTTGCCTAGTATCTCTCTTCTAGGAGCAAAGTCCCTCTCCCTTCCACTAAGGCTGCTTTCCCGCCNTGGACTCTGACCGTTGTGGCCTTCTTCTCATGCAGTCTCATTCAGCTACATACTCTTCAGTCATTTCCTCTCAGCTCTGACCTTGCCTTTCTCTTTTCTTTCCCTTTGACAATTTAATTTATGAACACATAATCTGCCAGGGGTTGTAAAATGCAAAGCAAAATGTTCTCTCCCCACTTTCCTACCTGGCTCCTGTCCCTCTGCGTATTTTCTTGGTACTAATTCTCTCCTTTCACAGACTGCACTTCCTCATTTCCCTTCACTCCCAAGCTCCCCACCATCTTGGTCCTGTTCCCAACAGTGGCCTTGGAACCATCTCTGGAAAATCTTACCAGCATCCTCATTGTCACTCCATTCCTTTTATATTCAACCTTTTGGTGTTAACAAGCTTCAGGAGCAGCATGAAGAGCCACCAAGGAATTACAGATGTGGGTCCTAAATGTCCTGCTATCTTTGCTGTCATGACTCCCTAAAATTACTTTCCTGTGGACTGTTCTTGGCTGAGGTATTATAAGCCACCTGTGATGTAATTTTCATTGTACATGAGCTTGGATCCTGTCATTGGATCCTATAAATCCTATAGAAACATGTGGGAGTCCAGGCAAGGGATCAACCCAAAAAAGCAAGACAGAATGGGCGTTTCTAAATATGGGGCAGTGTGAGGAGCCACTGATGACCAAATGGAAATNTTCAATGTCCTCAGACATGACTCAAGCACTGGTGCTGCAGTGAGGGAAAGGAAATGCCTGTCAAATGGGAGACAAGAGACCATGAGAGATGCTAGAGGAAGTCTGAACACAAGCTTTGGCCTGTCATGAGTTAGTCCGACAATCTACAGTGTCTGTGCCCAATGCCTTCTTCCGGGGAGAGATTTATTCTCATCTAATGGAGGGCTCTGTCCTATGAGNGAGTCTGTTGTTGTAGGAGGTCTGTTTTATGAAGCGGAATGATGATGGGGAAGAAACAGAAAGCAGATACAGTGTTCACACACAAGCAAGAGATGCCACCAGCTCTTTATTCTGGATACATGCAGCTTCCTAAGCCCTATGTTCTAACAAGCTGAAGAACAAAGTACATTAGGAGAAATTATACAGACTTGCAAAAAGACTTGAATGCCAGACATTAATAGTGAAAGGAATGCTNTTCTGNGAGTGATTTAAATCTGATATTTACCTTCAGTCTGAGAATGTTTACAGGAAGGAAATCTAATGAAAACATACTAAAAACATTTTTTGTGTATTTGAACTGCAATAAGACAGTAATACAATAGCAAAGGAGGAAGACATAGTTGCTAAAAACTTGGTATTACTGTATATATTACTCTTAGCATTAAATTGAAAAAAAAATTCTGTACCAGTCAGAGAAGAATTTTTAAAAAGAGTGAGCATGAATGNTTATATTCTTGTTAAGCATGGGTACTTTTTTCCTAAATGAAGTCTAGAATTTGGCAATCATAATTTATCTTTTCATTTTAATTTATATGTTTATATTCTTGTTAAGCATGGGTACTTTTCCTAAATGAAGTCTAGAATTTGGCAATCATAATTTATCTTTTCATTTTAATTTAGACCATAAACTAAACTATGCTATAAGGGGACCCACTTTGTTTTGTACATACTGCTATGTACATACTAATGCCCCACACCTCTCAAATGTTATGGTTATGAAATTATTCTTCTTCTCCAAAGCCCAGAGATTTGACCCTCCTCTGGGTAGCATCACAGTTGGGAAGGCCAAGTATCTGAACATGAAGTGTGCATGGAAAGGGATGCCCTTTACCATAGAGACCTTCACCCTTTAAAGCCAAGCAGTACTGACATTATTTTGTTTTACATAGAAGATAAGGATAAGCTGAATGGAACCTTTAGTTTTTATCTAAGTGCTCTAATTGGCACCTGATTCTTCTGGGTGTGTCCTTCTGATGACGTTTAATTGTCCCTAGAAAAGCAAATACTTTCTTGAAGGATGAAGGAAGCACTCAAAGTAGATCACAGGCAAAAATAAGCACAGATTGTAATCACCAAGAGCAGTTATCATTCTGTAGATATTTTGACCCAGACAATACAATCTCTAACTCTGTAGTATCTGTCTCTTATACACATCTAGATGTGTATAAGAGACAGGTACAATGTAGAGCAGAAGAGTAGAATAGCAATATCTTCCTAGGGGATTAAAAACATAGAAAAGACCAGTTGTTTCTCCTCCCTAATGAAGAGAACAAAGTGGTTTCTTTCACTCGATGTATGAGGTCTTTATTGCATAAGTCAATGAGCCACCAGAGTTCAAGTTATACAAGATAGCTAGTTGGATCATAAACGCAGCGAAGAACTCTGTTCATATCAGAGCTCAGGCTGCAAGTGGAACCTGTCTTCTTTAGAAGTTTATTCTGGTTTCTGTATCATATGTCACAAACACTAAATGCCTGGCAATAGCAGAGGTGTTGTCAGCATCACTACATATGCACATATATCAGCACTAGGTATCCATATATACTGAATATATATCCATACATTTTAAGTTGCAATTCAATATGTCTTCACATTTCAATAGGTGATATAGCTACCAATACAAAATCCCAGAAATGGAGTTTTCAATTCAATTTTCTAAGCATTTTGAGAAGACAAACTGAAGCTCATGAGTTGGTCCATTGTGGAAAGTCAACTCCTGACCACAATAAGAGAAATTCCAATCATCAGGCCTTGGAAGCCTTGGAAAGGCTCAAGGAGGTGAGGTATACCCCCAGCACTTGAGGGGCTAAGATGAGAGAATCTAGAGTTTTAGGGTGGCCTTGGATATACAACAAGACCCTCACCCCAAAGAAAAGTGGTATGGAGAAAAATGAAAGGAAAGAAAAGGAAGGGAAGGGAGGGAATGGGAAGGGAGGAGTGGGGAGGGGTAGGGAGGGAAAATGAAGGCAACACAAGTCAATGCAAGGCAACTGAATTGAAGAATAAGGCTTTGAACTCCCAGAGGAAACTCTTGGACAAAGTAATAGAAAAATTTGTTTGTTTTCTAGAATAACAAAGATTTGAAGGTTAAATTCAGCTTACTTGAATAAGACCAGTTTCTTTAAAAGATCCTATTTATTTACTGGATATAAGGGGAAAAAAAAACCTCAGCTCTTACCTGCTAACATTATGTAACAAGGAGTTTGGGGGAAAAGTCGAAATCTCTTTATCTTTCTTAACACCATACTTTCCTTGTAACCTTTTACCTTTTACTTTCATTGTTTCTCTAACATAATCCTGGACACTGACTAAATTTTTCTCAAGGTATTTAAGGGTTGAACCAGTTTATGTTTGATTGAGTTCAATTAATCCCTATAAATAGAAACTGACAGGAATCCTAGGAACCAACATGGTAGCTTCGGAACAACCCTGCCTTGTTTCTGAGCCATCATCTGGAATCTCCCAAGGGTTTCTGGCATTTCATTAAATTTGACTCTTTTCCTCTCAAATTGGGGCTGTTGGGAAATATGGAGAAAATCATGACACCCTTCCTTTAGGCATTTTGTTGTGCCCTAAAAGAGAGTTGGCCATCATTTTCTATCATGGATGATCAACATGAGTCTCCACTGAACACCAGAATAGCAGCCTTTCTGACTGACACCTTACCAGGCCCAATTTCAGCTCTAGTAGAGCTGAAAATTGTCATCTCCAGTTACATGGCCTCCTGTCATGGTAATCCTGATGATAATGTGTCAGCTTCTTTTACACATGAACACCACTTGTCTACATCCCATCAGCACAGAGCTGCTGTCTGTCAAAGCAATACANCAAGGGTACCTTCATAATTATGTCTTTCTACTTTCTTATTCACCAGAAATAGATGGNATGACCAACCACACAATTGAGCTGGCAATGAGTTGGAAACCTCTTCTGTGCTGCCTAGCTTTCAGAATGCTAGAAGGTGTTATGCAGTCTGCTAGGGAAGAAAAGACATCAGTGGTCTTGCCCAGAAGTAAACTCTACAAACTATAACACTAACTTGTCAGGTAAGATATGCCCACAAGTGCAATAACTGTACGGCTATTTCGAAGGCAATCAACTACTCTCTGCTTGGATCTGAGACATGTTTCACAGAAGGAAGCCCATGCCTGGTACTGTAACTGTAAGCCTTGTCAACCTATGTCTTGAGAGGTCATAGGCCCTATGAGGGAAATTACTACTGATGGCTAGATAAACAGACATAATGTCAAACTGCCCGTTAGATAGCTGTGTTTATATCCTTAAACGATTGGTACTCTCAACGCTAATCAGAAAAGCTCCTCTTTTCAGTAAATAGCAATGAATTCAGAGAGAGATTCAAGACTGCGCAAGAGACAGAATTAGTGAGGGATGAGGGCTCACCCCTAAACAAGGCATTTATTTTACCCCTCTGAGACTCATGGAATATTGCTGAAGGGGGATAGAAAGAATGTAAGAACCAAAAGATAGGCAGATAGATACAAAACTCCTGTTCTCTCGGCAGGACACAGTCAACGTAGTCATGAACACAGAGTAGCTTAGGTCACTTGCACTAGACCTCCATGAGACAGACCCCGTTAATAGTCAGTCATAGATGGAGGAGGAGCTCCATCTTACTGCTGCACTATAGACTACTGATGAACTCTGAGAGAGAGGAAGCCATCGCCTTCAGTTGTGTATTTACTGGTGAATCCATTGGGCACCAGTGAATAGTTCTAATCCAAAGGCCATACAGAGAACCCTGGTCAAACCC
>LZPO01008688.1:17766-40437 GCA_001675575.1 Neotoma lepida | reverse complement strand
ACATACACACACACATACACACACATACACACACATACACACACACATACACACACACACATACACACACACAGATTTGCATATATGTATACACACCCTACTCCAGCACACACACACACACACACACACACACACACACACACGAGCACATAGTACAAAACACAGGATATCTACACTTCCCAGATCAGAATGGTCATGTTCCTGTGATATTCCTTGGTAGCCCCACACTTGCCCAAGGGCAGTGGCATCCCAGAATTACGCCTTGGATACCCACACCACAACTCTCACCTTCTGCTATTATCCCAGTCCTAAACCACCTCCCAAGCCTCAGATAGTACTGTGTCACTGGTCCATTCCCTCTTTTGAGTTTCCCCCACTTACTCTGAAACATCCTCCCAATCTGGGGTCCTTGCTCCAAATCCCTCACCATCACCTGTTGCAACTGAGGTATCCTGGAATGAGGCCTCAACCTCCCTTCCTGGTCAAGCCTGCTGTGACCTTCACATATACACTGTCTCCCCACCAAACCTGTCTCCACTCCACAGCCAGCAGCACCACTGTCTCCTTTATGCAGGCCGTCTGCTGGGATTTCTCCTCTCCACACACTAGCCAGCGCTTAGCTCTGTCTCAGCATTCATCCACCTAGACTGTGGAAAGTTTCATGAGCCCCATTTAGGTTTTTACAAATCAATGAAAAAATATTTCCTAGGAAATTTTTCAGTTATTTCTTGCTTAAAATAATTTTGTCATTATACAAGTTCATTTGTAGTCATGAAGTCTGACCCTGCCAGATCCCCAGAGGTCTGTAGGATCAAGGATTGATGACCCACTTTCAGGACACAAACCCAGTCACTTCTAAGGATATACTAACGAACTTGCTCAGGCTTTATTTGCCATTCCCTTTGATTTTTTTCTGGAAAGAGCTTGGGCACAGACAAATAAACACCCATTTGCCGGAGGCAGGGTTGTGTGGCAGGCAGAGCTTGGAGTTTAACGGCAGATAAAACTGATGCTCCAATCTCAGGGACTCAAGGATGTCCCTTCACAGCTGGACATCCTTTGTTTCATGATGAGGGGGTCCACGTTGCATGAATGAGAGTGGAAATCAAATTAGAGCCCGTAAGAGCGTCCACTGTGACTCTAACACATGTGGCCAGTTATCGACTCTGAATCCCTTCCCGCCGGGTACAGGGCTGCCCTGGAAACATGCCTGTTTGTGTATCAGAACAAAAGCTTTCTTTAGTCCTCCCCTGTGGTGGTTGGTACCCATAAATGCCGTACTTATGGCTGGTTTCCAGTACAAATACGTCAAGGAGCCAACAGAGGCATAAACATGAAACTAAAGCCAACGATGCACATCTCCCTGAGAATTTGCTCACCCGACCATTTTTCCACTAAGGTAGGGACCCAGCTGAGGGGACTGGAGTGAGTCCAGATGTTACTGGAGAGGTCTTGACCTCAAGACCCAGCCAGGAAACTGGANTAAAGTGCACTGTGAAGTCTGATACGGGAAATATGACTCTGTAAAACCTGCCTGGTGGTGAAGGGCGATGGTGGCAGGCTGAAGGACTTGACTCCTGACCTGGACCGCGTCTTTCCTTTCTCCCTTCCAGGCGGTGTGCAGAACAAATGGCTTCTACTCCTTCAACGTNCCGAGCTGGCTCAGCCTTCATAAGACCGTGCAGCCCCTGGTGAAGCGAATCTGCGACACAGACCGCCTGGCCTGCAGCAAGACCTGTTTAAACTCTGCCGACATCGGCTTTGTCATCGACGGCTCGAGCAGCGTGGGGACGAGCAACTTCCGCACTGTTCTGCAGTTCGTGGCCAACCTCAGCAAGGAGTTTGAGATCTCAGACACCGACACGCGCATCGGGGCCGTGCAGTACACCTATGAGCAGCGGCTGGAATTTGGGTTCGACAAGTATAACAGCAAAGCCGACATCCTCAGTGCCATCAGGAGAGTGGGGTACTGGAGTGGAGGTACCAGCACAGGGGCTGCCATCCAGTATGCCCTCGAACAGCTCTTTAAGAAGTCCAAACCCAACAAGAGGAAGCTAATGATTCTTATCACTGACGGCAGGTCCTACGATGACGTGCGGATCCCATCCATAGCTGCCTACCAGAAGGGTGAGTACTGCTGCTGTAAACATGGGCACAGAGGCATCTCTTGAAGGGGTGGAGGACCAGTGTCACAGGGTGGAACTGCCTTTTTATGTAATGGTTCTATGACTTAAGAAAGTGTACGCAGGGAGCTGGAGAGATTGCTCAGTGGTTAGCTCTTACTATTCTTGCAAAGGATCTGGTTTCAGTTCCCAGCACCACTTGGTAGCCCACAGGCATCTGAAACTCCAGTTGGAGGGTATTTGACACCTTCTTCCGATCTCTATGGGTACTTCATATGCATATATGCACATATATGTACACAAACAGATCTTATTTATTTTAATGTTCACAACCATGGGGAAAGTGGNAGGGAGAAAACAAGAAAACAGAGTAGGCACCTCTGANAAAAGGACACAGAATCAAAAAGAGTCAGCCTACTGGTTCCTCAAGTAACCTTGAAAACCCAGAGCCTGCCTGCAGGCAATGGAATAGTAACTAATGGAGATGCATGAACTGTCAACCAATAGCTGAGGAGCCCCCAGGAGCCCTCTCCCAGAGACATATGGAAACAGATTCAGAGATCCACAACCAGGCGCCAACCCGAGCCCCAGGAGTCCAGTTGTGAGAGAGGAAAAATTGTATGAGCAAGGGACATGGAGAACANGACTGGAAAATGTACTGAGATGGCCTGCCCTTTTTTTTATACCCTATGGCCTAAAGCTCCCTCCACATGGGTATAAAGCAGCAAGGAGGGGAATTTGATTCGTTGCTTTATGAAAGATTTCAAACCTCTGGCTTTATTGACTCCAAATCATGTTTGTATATTTTATAGAATAACGATGCCTTTAAAGAAATTTAATTTTGCAAGTGGCTATTCGTTTTTGCTTTGATCTTTTTTTGTGTGGGAGGGTTTTTTTCTATATGACTCAGACTTGCCTCAAACACAAATCCTCCTGCCTCAGCCTCCCAAGTGCTGGGATTATAAGCACATGCCACCACACAAAACACTGTTTTTGGCAATGACTGCTAACCAGATTTTGGTCCTTTGGGGGAAATCTTATTCAAAATATTTCAAAAGATTTCCATACAAAATTTCCTAAGAGGGTTCATGGGATGGCTCAGGGGTAGAAGCACACCTGAGCATAAGTTCGATCCCCTAAACCTACACAAAAGTGGAAGGCAAAAACTAACTCCACAAAATTGTCCTTTGCTCACACACTCAGGGTGTGGCACACACATGAACTGTGTCACATGCGTGTGCATGCACACCCATACTAATAAATAAAGAAAATCTTAGAGCCTTAAGAAGCCAAAAAAAGTTTTAAAAACATGGAAGATGAACAAAATAATTTATAAATATCTATAATATTTATAAAAAATTAATTGCATTTAAACCTCTCCTAAACCNATGAACATATAGTTCTTGTTCTGAAAAGTGTTATGAAAACATAACAAGCTTGAGGAAAACCTCAAGTAATAATAAAAAGTAAACCAAAAGCCAGACAGGGTGACTTAAGCTTTAATCCCAGCACTCCTGAGAGTGCAAAGGCAAACAGATGTCTGTGAGTTCGAAGCCAGCCTGGTCTACATTGCAAGTTCTGGACCAATCAATGCTACAGAGTGAAACCTTGTATCAAAACACCAAAAGACACACACACAAAAAAAAGAGGAAACTGAGGAGTGGGTTAGTGATCACTAGCGTCCTCAGCGAGGACACAGAACTCGGTACTACGGTTGGTTTTGCTGTTCTGCACCTATGTGTAATTTGGGTTGCCTTTTGGAATATTCTATATACTTTTAAAGACTTTGTTTTTATTTTATGTGTATGGATGCTTTTGCCTGCATGTGTACCCTATGCGCAAGCAGTGCCCTGGGAGGCCAGGAGAGGGCGTTAGATGCTTTGGAACTGGAGTTACAGATAAGTGTCTCAATGATATGGGGCTGGTTTCCTGTCTTAGTTCCCAACTCTGAGATTCAACCTGAAAATGTAATAAGGACTGTGTCCCCTGGAGTACCAAGTCCAACAAGGAGTGCCCTTGTTGCTGGTGGAAATTTCTCCCCAAAACAGCGGTCCTGGGGTCTAGAAAGCCCAGTTTCTATTGCTGCTATGTAGTTTTTCCTGGGTAGTCTTCCCATCTTTAGTCAAAAGCCAACAAACAGCAAAACTGTTCTTGCTGCTCCTTGACAACATTTTAAAATCCACAGCTGGTTCCTTGCATCCTAGACAATACCTAGATAGAAAAAGAAAACTGGAAAATACCGCAAATCTGTAGTAAAACAGTCATTTCTTCTTGTTCTGTTCCGTACATTAGCTATCCAACATCAAGTCGACTTATTTCTTCACTACGTCTGTAAAAGACTCTGCTCAAATAAGGTCAAAAGACTATACACTCTTAAGACAACAGCTATATGAATTTTGTTGTTGGTACAGAATGATGTTCAAAGTGTTTGTCGAGTGATTAGTCACACTTAGTTTATTTTTAGAAACTAGAGCCTCACTGGGGTTCTCTCATTTGTTTTCTTTGGCACATTTCTGATTTGGGGAACCCAGAAGGAAAATATTCATCATCAGTCCCTTTCCTCGGGGACACTTGCTTCATCCCAACTTTGTCTCCACAGGGGTGATCACCTACGCCATAGGCATCGCCTGGGCTGCTCAGGAGGAGCTGGAGGTGATTGCCACTCACCCCGCCAGGGACCACTCCTTTTTTGTGGATGAGTTTGACAACCTCTACAAATTCGTCCCCAGGATCATCCAGAACATCTGTACAGAGTTCAACTCACAGCCTCGGAACTGAGTTCAGAACAGACAGTTGGCCGCCTTACTGATTCTCGGGACTGTCCCCCAGCATTGTCCCCCTTTCTGGGGCATAAGGAGAGGGCAGAACTCGGGTGGGGCTTGGGGAAATGCATGCATTGTTACTATTCTTTGCCATTGATGGTTTAAATGCTTTAAAGCCTGCTTGTTAAAAAGCTGCCCATTAAGTTGAAGGCCGGGTTCAAATGCTGCACTGTTTTGCGTGTGTTCAAGAGTTCACATTTTGACAGTTGTACATATTCAGAAGGCAGCTGTTATGACAGGTTTGAATTGAGCTTTTATGAGAAGTTTGGTTTTTTTTCTCATTAGAACTATGTCATCTTTATTTTGTATTTTTTGTCATGAGAATGTAGGAGTGGCTTAAATAAATGTTTAAAAGAATTTCATGGACATTTTCTGATCATGTGATGAAAAGTCCCTAGGTTTGTGGCGGGGCCATCCTCTACTAATCCTTTTCTTGCAAAAAAAAAAAAATCAATGCTAGAGCTGGATATGCACAAAAATGAAGTGGAAGGAGTTTGAGTGAGCCTCATCTCCTCCGCCAAGGACTGGTCTATCAGCATGTAAAACACACATGCGATGCATGCAAAGTCATGTTCAGTGATGGGCAGGGAAGCACACGCCTATAATCCCAGCTACTCGAGAGGCTGGGGCAGAAGGATCACAAGTTCGAGACCTGACTAGTCAACTTCATGAGACTCTATCTCAAAATATAAAATAAACATCCAAATGAAAAGGACCAGGGTGTAGCTCAGTGGTAGAGTACTTGACCAGCATGCATAGGGTGCTTGATGTGAACACCAGCACTTAAAAAAATATTAAGAAGATTCCTAAATAAAGATGACTATTTACTAAAGTTTTATTTTATTTTATGAAAATCTGTGGTGGGATGGAGAGATGGCTCAGCCATTATGAGCACTGGCTGCTCTTGCAGAGGACCGGGTTCCAATCCCAGCACCTATGAGGCAGCTCACAACCATCTGTAACTCCAGTTCAAGCAGATCCATTGCCCTCTGTGACTTCCATGGGTACCAGGCATGCATGCGGTAAACAGACATACATGCAGGCAAAACACTTGCACACATAAAATAAAAATAAATAATCTTTTTTTAAAAAAAATGTGTTGAATGCTATTCTGGCTGGAGGCAAAAATAAGAAATCTTGCAAATAAATAAAACCATCATAACAGACTTTGGGTCTGGTTAATTTTGGTCTGAGATGTTTTTATTTTAAAAAATTGAGGCTTTTATCCAGTGAGCAGAATTTACACGAAGCTTACAAGATGTCTTAATAGCCATAAACAATGCAGAATTAATTAAAAACACTGTGAGCTTGGCTGGGAGATGGCTCTGGGTAAGGGTTACTGTGCAAGCACGAGGACCTGAGTTTGCCTTCCCGCAGCCGCTTAAAAGATGGACGGATGGCAACACATCTCTACTCTTAGTAATGGAGGGCAGAAACAGGCAGATCCTAGGTGCTCACTAGCCTGCCAATCTAGCCAAAACAGCTCTAGATTCAGGGAGAGACCATCTCAATAAAACAAGTTGGCAAGGCAACTGAGAGAGACTTCCTGATGTCAATCTCTGGCATCTATATGCACCTACATGGCTAAGCACACGTCACCAAATGTATACACACACACACACACACACACACACACACACACCCCTTCTGGGTTACAGTAAAGAATAAATTAAAAGATGTCAGCAATTTCAAGTTTTCTACCCACAAAATTTGATTTGCAATCAAGTTGCAAACATTCTTGCTACCGAATTTCAAAACATGAAAACAACTTTTACAGAGGACTTTCCTCATGAAGTTACAGTGACTCTCAGTGAGCAGCAGACTCAGCTATGAAACTAATTAAACTATAAAGAAGAGCCAGGGAACAACCATTCTGCCTGTTTTTGACTATGAAGATAATATACACAAAGGCTGGTTTTTCACGTTGCTTGGATGTTTGGAAATATGTTATTTTAACTTTTCAAAAATTGTATTTTGGAAGATGTTCTTGAAATATAATTATAGTTGTCCTTTAGTCTCCAAAGGGGGGTTGGTTCCAACCACACACACCTATGAGTCCCAAATCCTCATATGCTTAAGTCCTTTACATAAAATTATATAGTATTTGCATATGATTTCTGCACATCCCACATATTTACATTATATCTAGATAACTTATAGTACCTAATATGATGTAAATATATATTTTACTGGGCTAAGGCAATGACTCAGTGCGTAAAGTACTTGCCAGACAAGCATAAAGACTAGCATTCTGACTCTGGGCATTGACATAAATGCCTTGTGAGCATGGTGACAGCTTTCTTATCCCAGCATGTGGAGTGTGGAGACAGAATGCCTATAACAGGCAGGCTAGCTACTCTAACTGAATCAGTCAGCTCTGGGTTCAAATGGGAGACTCTATCTCAAAAAATAAGGTAGAGTGGAATCAAGGAAGACACACATCAGCCTCTGGCCTCTATGCACACATATGCACACATGTGCACGCACCCATGCACACATATACCCTCACANGTGAATACACATACATATACACAAAACACAAATTTTTAAACTATATATTATTGTATTGTTTTGAGAAAAATAACAAGTCTTACATTCAGTGCTGACAGTTTTTTTAAATTAATTAATTTACTTAGTTTACATCCTGGCTGCAGTTTCCCTTCCTTCTTTTCTTCCTAGTCCCTCCCCCTCTGTCCACCCCCTATGTTCCCACCTCCCTAATCCACTCCTCCTCTGTGGTGGTTTGAAATAAAATGGCACCCCAAGGCAGTGGCACTATTGGGAGGTGTGGCCTAGCTGGAGGAAGTACGTCACTATGGGGGCGGGTTTTGAGGTTTCTTTTGCTCAAGCTTCCCTCAGTTGACTTCCTGTTGCCTGCAAGATGNAGGACTCTCAGCTACTCCAGCACCACATCAGCCTGCATGCCGCCATGCTCTCTGTCGACAATAATGGACTGAACCTCTGAAACTGTAAGTAACCCCCCTCAATTAAATGTTTTCCTTATAAGAGTTGCTGTGGTCATGGTGTCTCTTCACAGCAATAAAAACCTGAACTAAGACAACCTCCTTTTGTGTTTAGGAAAGGGCAGGTATCCTGTGAGTATCAAAAAAGATGGCACATCAAGTTGCAGTCAGACTAAGCACTTTCTCATGTATTAAGGTTGGGCAAGGCGACCCAGTATGAGAAGTAGGGTCCCAGAAGTCAGTAAAAGAGTCAGAGACAGTCTCTGTTCCCACTGTTAGGAGCCCCACAAGAGGACCAAGCTACACAACTGTAACATGTATGCAGAGGGCATACGTCAGTCCTATGCAGGCTCCTAGTTGTTGGTTCAGTCTCTGTGAGCCTGTATGAGCCCAGGTTAGTTGATTCTGTGGGTTTTNTTGTGGCATCCTTGACCCCTATGGCTCCTATTATCTTTTCTCCCCTTCTTCTGCAGGATCCCCTGCACTCTGCCTAATGTTTGGCTGTGGGTCTGCATCTGTTTCCATCAGTTACTGGATGAAGCCTCTATGATGACAATTGGGCTATGTACCAATTTATTCACAGGAGATGCCAGTTCAGGCTATGACCCGCTATTACTAGGAGTCTTAGCTGGAGTCATCCTTGTAGATTCCTGGGAGATTCCCTTGCACCAGGTTTTTACCTGACCCCCAAATGCCCCCCTTTCCAGTAGTCTTTTTCAGTATTCTTCTCCTCCCCCACAAACCTGAGTGCTCATGTTCCCATCCCTACTTGCCCTCAGTCCACTCATGAAATCTCTTCTATTTCCTTTTCCCAGGGAAATCCAGGCCCATGAACCCTCCTTGTNATCTAGTCTCTCTGGGTCTGTGGATTGTAGCATAGTTATCCTTTATTGTAGCTAATATCCACTTATGAGTGAGTACATACCATGTTTATCTTTCTTGGTCTGGGTTACCTCACTCAGGATGGTTTTCTTCTAGTTCCATCCATTTGCCTGCAATTTTCCTGGTGTCCTTGTTTTTAACAACTAAGTAATAAATACTCCATTGTGTAAATGTACCACATTTTCTTTATCCATTCCTAGGTTGAGGGACATCTAGGTTGTTTCCAGGTTCTGGGTATTACAAATAAAGCTGCTATGAACATAGTTTGGCAAGTGTCCTTGTGGTATGATTGAGCATCCTTTGGGGATATACATAAGAGTGGTACAGTTGGGTCTTGTGATAGACTGATTCCCAGTTTTCTGAGAAACCACCACACTGACTTCTGAAGTGGCTGCACAAGTTTGCACTCCCACCAGCAAAGAAGGAGTGTTCTCCTTGCTCCATATCCTCTCCAGCATGAGCTGTGGCTTGTGTTTTTGATCATAGCCATTCTGACAGGTGTAAAATGGAATCTCAGAGTCCTTTTGATTTGCATTTCCCTGATGGCTAAGGATGTGAACATCTCCTTAAGTGTTTCTTGGCCATTTGACATTCTTCCATTAAGAATTCTCTGTTTAGGTCTGTACCCCATTTTTTNAATCAGATTATTTAGTTTGTTGATAGCCAGTTTCTTGAGTTCTTTATATATTTTGGATGTGGGGAAGAAGTTTTCTCATTCTATAGGCTGCCATTTTGTCCTACTGATGGTGTCCTTGGCCTTACAGAAACTTTTCAATTTCATGAGGTCCCATTTATTAGTTGTTGATCTTAGTGCCTGTGCTCTTGTGCTCTGTTCAGGAAGTTGTCTCCTGTGACAATGCGTTCTAGATCNTTTCCCACTTTCTCTTCAGTGCTGACAAGTTTAAAAGGAAAAAGAAGTNTGTTCTTCTCTTTATTGCATCCCAACTGCAGTTTCCCCCTCTCCACTCCTCCTGGTCCCTCACCCTAACNGCCACGGTGTTTTTTAATATTCTTATTCAAGATTGATTGAATCCATGGATATGGAAAGCCAAATATTTTCTTAGGGGCCTTAATAAAAAATTGTCACCAATAAGCAAATATTAAGAAAAATAAGCCGGGTGGTGGTGGCGCACGCCTTTAACCCCAGCACTNGGGAGGCAGAGGCAGGCGGATCTCTGTGAGTTCAAGGCCAGCCTGGGCTACCGAGTGAGTTCCAGGAAAGGTGCCAAAGCTACACAGAGAAACCCTGTCTCGAAAAATCAAAAAGAAAAGAAAAAAGAAAAAGAATGTAATTTTAATTGTTTTGGTACCTTCTTTCATGTAAAAAAAAAAAGTTATCCCAGTTTAGAAATGAGATAATCGCTGACATTACTTTTCTCATCACTGACAAAGTGCCTGAGAGAAGTTCTTTACCTTTAAAGAAGAAAGGTTCACTTTAGTTCATGGTTCATGAAAGGATACATGGTCCATTGTGGTGGGGAAGCCTAGCGACGGGAGTGTAAGGTGGCTGGTCGCATTGTGTCCTGAGGAAGGAAGCCGAGAGAAATTCTTACAACCAGCTTCCTCCTTTTTCCTTTGCTTTCCGTCTGGGATCCCAATCCACCGGCTGATGCCGCCTGCTTTCATGGTGAGTCATCCCTCCTCCTCAAACCTCTCTAGAATCTCATGGAAAGACACACTCAGAGGTGTGTCTCCCAGGTGATTCCAAGTCCACTGAAGACAACAACCAAGGTGAACCCCAACAGTCACCCAGGTGACGGGTATTATAGTCNGGAAGGAGTACAACACTTCTTCCGATGGGACACTGACTATATGATGCCAACAATTATGTGTGTGCACTGGGTGGAGGAACGTACGCCCCAGGGAATGGAAGTGCTATGAGGCTGTGATGTCCTCAGACTTGTCTGTGCATATCACATGTTCAAATTAGCAGAATTGATGACAGGACTCAGAGTAAAAGAAAAATAGTGATGGAAGCTATGGTATTTTCAGCCAACGAGAGAAGGTGACTGGGGGGGGGGAGCAGGTTGAAGACAGCAGTCACAGCACAAGGCAATAACTAAGAGAGCTAAAGGGGATAACTGGAAGCAGGGATGGGGACAAATGAAGTGAGGGGCCATGTCCTCTGCAAACTTGACCCAGGAGGAGGCTTATGGAGAGTGGGGTTTGGTATGCACAGAGCAGTTTGGAGATCTCAATCTTGGGGATAATGGAATAACATGGGAGGCTTGGCTGCAACTTCACCATGGCAACCTAAGCCATACCCAGTGGTGCAGGAGCAAGATGACAGTGAAACCCCTAGAAACAGCCATTCAGACACATTCAGACACAAGCCAGAACGTTGTGCAGCTATGGAGAGATGGGCAGGTCAGGGTGACTCATTCAACCAGGCTTTGTTGGGAGTTCCGAAACCTCACGCCATCTTCTGCAGATCTGCCTGGATCTGCACACTCCTGCACTCTGGTCTGCGTTTGGCAGTGCTTTCTAGGTGCCCCNGGCTCTGCAGTAACCTCCTAAAGCAACTCTGCCTTTCATAATGTGCTCTTAAAAGAAAAAAAAATCTCTTCCCTGCCCTTCCCTCTCAGAGAAATGAGCACAGATGGACAGAAACATCGAGCGAGCCTCTCCAGGCACCCATGCCGTCTCAACTCCACTCAACCTAATTTTCCCACTTCTGAGAAATTGGTGACCTCTGGCAGAAGTTTCTTTGCTAAGGCTGGAAGCTTTGCAGCAAGGAACTGAAAAAAAAAATCTTTTAGCCACACTGACAAGGTTCAGATAGTCCTTGTTTCTCTTGGCTTTTTAAATAACCCTTTTTGAACAGGGCAAGCCCTTCATAAAGCAACTTCCTCAGCTGCTGTTTCAGGGGCCAGCATGAATTTATAGAAAACACAATCCTCCTGTGTCCAAGGAATTTTCTTTCAGCTTAAAAGGAGTTTCCAAATAATGTTATTTTTCCAGTCAGAGTCCCAAGAAGGCCTCCCCTTAGATTATAATATATAAATGGGTAAATAGGAAATATTCTTGAAAGCATGCATTAAATTGCTTTGGAAAAAGATATTTATTCAGCCAGTGTCTTTGGGGAATTCATAGTCCAGTGGGAAGCACAGACAAATGAATTAAAATCTGTAATTACTATCATGGGGTTATGCGTTGAATGCATGACTAGCGATTACGAACAACCTCATGAGAAATAAAATTGTAGTTATGCCTAACAGTGATTGTCATAAACTAAGCATTGTGCCAAGGCTGCACACATTAACTTGACTCTACCATTTGCTAGGGAAGTCTTCTTGTTTGAATTTCACAGATCATTCCTTTAAGGCACTGATTCTCAACCCTCCTAATGCTGAAGTCATTTAACCCTCATGCTGTGGTGACCCTCCCCAACCATAAAATTATATTGTAAACTAATTTCTAAATGGTCTTATTAAATAAAAACACAGAGCCAGAAATAGGGGTGAAAATCTGACAGAGATCAGAGGAATTAGGAACAGCCACCAGCTAACCTCACCTCACCAACACCGATGCTTCCCAAGTGACCGACTTCCTATCTAAGCAGGCTTATATGCCTTCTCTGTTCTGTTCTCTCCTTGGCTCTCTCAGCCCAGCTACATCACTTCCTCTACCTGCCCAACTCGGTCACTTCCTATTTGTCTGTACAGACTTCCAGACCTCTATGGTTAGCTAATATTGGAATTAAAGGTGTGTATCACCACACTTGACTCTGTTCCCTAGTGTGGCCTTGAACTCTCAGAGATCCAGACAGATCCTGCCTGCCAGATGATAGGATTAAGGGTGCGTGCTAACATTGCATGACTTCTGTTTTCACTAATAGTAGCTGACCTTCCGCTGATCTCCAGGCAAGTTTTATTTTATTGGGAGACACCGTATATTGGGGGACACAGATAAAATATCACCACATTATATAACTGCTACTTTATAACTATAATTTTGCTACTGTTGTGAATTGTAATGTAAATATCCAGTATGCAGGATATCTGATATGGGACCTCTGTGAAAGGGTCGTTCAACTCGCCCCTCAGAGGGCTTGCAACCTGCAGGTTGAGAACCTTTAAGGCATGGAGATGTCTAAGGCCATAGACTTGGTACAAGGCAGATTTGAAAATCAAGCCCAAGTGAGCNGTTATGAATATGAACAGTTCCCACCAAGGACAGCTGTGTGAGAGAGGCTTGGTCCCCAGCTCATGTATCCAATCAAGGAAGGATGATTGGATCACAAGGGCTCTGAACTGATTAATAGGTTAATCCACTGATAGATTTATAATTTGATGTCACTGTTTGGATGTGGGGGCCCAACTCCGGTAAATTATGGGGTGTGCCTGGAAGGATGTCTTGTGCCCTTTTCTGTCTCTTTGTTCCCAGCCACCATGAAGCTTTGTATCACCACACTCTGTGTCATGACATTCTGCCCAGAGACAAGAAAGATGAGTGATTGTGAGCTGAAACTCTGAAATTAGGAAGCAAAGTACATCTAGTAACTAAGACCCTTGCTCACTGTACTTCTAATGGCAGTGGCAAAAATGACCAAAGTGGCTGCATGGGACATTCTCCAGTAAGCTTGAGAACTCAAAACATATGTAGAATTCCATCAAGTATACTCTCTCAGGGACTATTAAATGGACACTGTGAAGAGTCTGAAAAGTCAGATATAAATGCTACTTTCTCCATCTCTCTCCCTGATTCTGTCAACAGCCATCCAGCCCACTTCAGGTGGATGGGACTAATCTCTTGCCCACAGTCTCATGATGTTCCCAAGCACACAGGGTTCATAAACTCTTACATATATATCCTTCAAGTGTCAGACCAAATGCCAACTCCCCTTCAGAGCCTCCTCTGACTATGGTTCTTTCCTGACCCACCCACTCCTGACCCACAGACTCTGGTGGTTCCTTCCCATTAGCGGACACAACCCACGCACATTACCACAGACACAGAATCCAGGAAAGGAAATCTTTGCAGAGAGGCGTCTGATGATGGTACCCAACACAATGGCACAAGGAGAACGAGAGGCAGATGTTTCTAGAAGAAACAGGATGGATAAGAGAGTGTATCTAATTCTACCCCAGTTGCTTTGCTCCACTATCTTCATGTCCTTCCCAGGTCCCTTACTACGTGGTACAATCACCGTAGTTTTAGGACCAAAGTCCTTTATGGGGCCCTACTACAGGGCTACACTGGTCCCTCCTCTTTTGTTTCCATTCCCCTGAAGCTGGACATCCTTTATTGTGGTTAGTGTTTGTTTGTTTGTTTGTTTTTCAAGACAGGGTTTTTCTGTGTAACAGCTCTGGCTGTCCTGGAATTTGCTCTGTAGACTAGGCTGGCCTCGAACTCACAGAGATCCGCCTGCCTCTGCCTCCCAAGTGCTGGGATTAAAGTGTGCGCCACCACTGCCCAGCTTGTGTTTAGTTTTATAACGTTCATTCAATAGATTCTACTAAGTGCCCATTACATGCTAAGCAATAGAATCAAGATTAGGGTAAAAAGATGATTGAGACCTGGTCTTTGTCCTGGGAGCTTACAGGGTCATGTGGGAGACAGTCAAACACACAGATGACATCTTGCTGATGTGACAGGAGACTGGCAAACATGGAGAAACCTTGCAGGCTGGGTTTGATGGAAAGACCCCATGACATTCAGGTGAAGAAAAATGGAAAGGACATCCAAGGAAGGAGACGACAGGACATAGATGAGGCCATGGGAACGGTGAGACACAGTGTGAACTGTGGGACAAGTATGTAAAGTGAGGCTAGAGAGAAAAGCGGGGCCAGGCTGTGCATGACTGTGAGGGTCAAGGGTCTCTCCATGCACAGAACAGAAACTCAACATACAGTAGCTCAAGTGAGAGGGGAAGGAGTCTGGAACTGGAGTAACTCATCGTCTCCAAAGCCAGAGACACAGTAGAGTCTCAGAAATGGGATGAGGGATGGGAGTGAAACAGGAAAGTAGGTCACCTTCTTGTCACGCCTTTCTCCAAAATGATTTCCATCTGGAAATTGGCACACAACTCTGCTGAGAAACAAGAGATTTCTGCTTGGGGACCAACTTCAAGATTCAGGGTCCCAGAGCTACCTGGTGATCCTTTTATACAACCTCTATTTTGTATTTATTTATTTGAGACAGGACCTCCCAATGCAGGTCTGGTTGGCCTAGAACTCCTATGTAGCCCAGGCTGGCCTCAAACTCACAGAGATCTGCCTGCCTCTGCCTCCTGAGTGCTGGGATTAAAGACGTGCATGAGTACCATACCCAGTTGTTAACATAATTTAATGAGCCTGGTTTGTTTCATTTTGAGGTAGTCTCATGATGTAGCCCAGGCTGGCCTCAAATGCATGATCCTCTCGCCTCAACCTTCTGAGCACTTAGCCTACAGGTGAGCACCAGCAGGCCCAGCTTAATTAATAAGCTTTAGGAGTCATCAAGCTGAACGCCAGTGAATGTGTTCACAAAGTCCTGAACTAGGACATCTGAGAGCAGGATGGGTCTTGTTCTGCCTTCTGTGCTAACCAAGAAAAAGTCAACATCTAGCTCGAAAACTGCTTGTCACTACCCTTAGCCCCTCCCTATGACGGCACACTCCTGCTTGGTGCATATTATTATCCACTGGAAAGCTCTTCAGATGGCCAGAGGGACAGACATCACAGTTCAAGGACCTACTTCTATTTCTCTAGGAGGGCCCCACTAAGGAAAACTACTCAAATAGCCATCAGCATGGAAAATAAATAAGGTCAAAAGATCACAATTTCAAAACAGAATTTTCTTCCTCCCTCCCTCCTCCCCTCTCTCTCCCTTTCTTCCTTCCTTCCTTCCTTCCTTCCTTCCTTCCTTCCTTCCTTCCTTCCTTTCTTTCTTTCTTTCTTTCTCTTTCTTTCTTTCTCTTTCTTTCTCTTTCTTTCTTTCTTTCTTTCTTTCTTTCTTTCTTTCTTTCTTTCTTTTTCTTTCTTGTCTTTTAATTGAAAAATACCGAGCTGAGCTTTCTCCCTGCTCCCCGCCTCTTCCACAAACAGGGCCTGTGAACAGGAGCTGCCCAAGCAAGCAAACAGTATCCTTGGCTTGGCAGCCAAGACGTTGCTAACAAATACATCCCTGATGAATAGTTCCTTTCTGCGACTCCTTCAGCCTCACACTTGCTTGAGGTGAGTGGAGTGTATTCAGGTTAATGGCATAAAGGAATCTGGGCTCCCTATAAAGAGCTTTTCCCCAGCTGCCATGGGTACATACACCCATAGGGGCCAGAAGCCATAGAAACCACACAAATACTGTAATGAGACCCAANATCGATTTTATTATTGCTCCCCTGACATCCTCAGACATCTATAAAACTGTGTCCTGCCACCACCCTACTGATTTTACCCATGGTCTTGATACATCACAAGGTCCCCTTGGAGCTGATGAAAGGGAGTGTCTTTCCCACCTCAATAAGAGGGCTGTGCCACATTTTTAAACCAAAGAGGGGACAAGTCAAAAGGTTTCAAACGACTGTGAGAATGACAGGCTAAAATATGCACCAGGCACAATAAATAAACAATGGCTTTATTTATTTATTTAATGGGCAAAGTGGCAGGGTGGTTTGTTTTCTTCAAAACAAACAAACACCCTCTGTTGACCTGGGGGACAACTGCAACATGGAAATTGCAGAAGTGGCTTCCCAGCTCTGTGACCCAAGGGAGCATCCACATCCTTATTTGTGCTTTTGTTGTGGGGTGCTTTCCTGCAGTGGAAAAGCCACCTGTCTTCCTGGAGACCTCCAGTCCTCAGCAGTCAGCAAGGAACATTGCCAGCACAACACTGGTGGCACCCTGGTAATTTCCAGGGTAGTTTCTGGGAGACTGCCCAGGCAGGGTCAACCAGGTTGTTCATGAGCAGATCTGGGTCATGCCTGGATCCTACAGTGTGCCAGTGGCAAGCCAACACCACCAAGTGGTTACTGTCCATTTGACTTCTCACCCATAGGCTGGAGAGACCTAGGGGGCATTTTAGTGCCAATGGCATCCAATCATTGGCATTACTTACACAGTTCACCTGTGGGCTCAACAAGTGGCTTTATCCTCATCCTGTCATTGGATCCACACTACATTCATGCTACTGAATAGTGTGTTTCTCAAAACCATCTTTCTTCTAGCAGAGAGGGATCTTGCATGGCCATCAACCAGAGCTGGGAGTCTACCATGGGAAAAATGTATTTTCATAGCTCATTATATCTTCAGTGAGTACTCCTTTCTTTCCAAAGAGGACAATGAGACGGAGAGGGTAGGGAGTCGCCTGAGCTCACACAGGTAGGAAGGAAAACTCTGCCACAAGCTCACATTTCCCGAGTGCCTGCCCTGCCAATGCAGCCATTTCCGTCTCCCTCCCCACCAGTTCTCACCGCCTTACTCTCTGCCCGCCCTTCCCCACATCTCTTCAGCTCCACACGTCTCTGTGTGTGTCCCTTCAGATGAGGNTGGCCATCTGCAGATAGGTTCTTTTCAAAAGTTGCTCATAGAAGCCAGGCATGGGGGCACATGCCTTTAATCCCAGGACTCTCGGAAGGCAGAGGTAGGCAGATCTCTGTGAGTTCGAGGCNGGCCTGGTCTACAGAGTGAGTTCCAGGATAGCCAAGGCAGTTACACAAACCCTGTCTTTAAAAAAAGAAAGTTGCTCATAGAATAATTGCCAGTGACTGTGTGTGTTCTGAGCAGCTGAGGGGGTGGGGTCAGGAAAAGCAGAAATCCTCATGCAGAAGGCCTTTTCATCACGTTAAGGAAGATATATTTTATTAATGAATAATTGTCTTTGAATCTCAAGGGCCTCTGAACATTTGCAAAAACAGGATATATTAAAAGCAGGTTGCCCTGAGGAGTTTTTTCTTGACATAACTCTTAACATGTCTTAGGATCATTTCCTTGGGTGTAGGACAGCCAGGACTCCGAGGAACCTTTACCATACCTGGCTCCCTCCATAGAGCATGAGGGCAAATGGTTCCACCTCAGAAGCCCAGAATCGTGAAGGCTCCACACAGGCCACAGGAGCAGCTGCAGTCTGACCCTTGCCTTGTGGGACCAGCAGAGATGGTGTGAGGATCACAGCAGGAGCTGCAGTCTGTGAGGAGTGGTCCCACCACCCTTTCTTGCCACCTTTCTGCTTCAGAAAGCTGCTACCAGGCACTTTATTTGCACTCTCCCTGGTTTCAGTGATTGCTAGGACTCCTCCTGTACGCCCTTTTCAGCAGATGGCTGCAGGCCTTCAGACGGATCTTCTGCCCTCTCCAACTGGTGCCCCACCATGTCCATGACTGTCACCTGACTCCTCTAGTGTAAGTCTTGTCCTCTGGGAGATGGAGCTGGCATTATGCTTACTATGAAGGAAGAAACCATCTGAGATCCCTTGGGTGCACTGTGTCTTAACCTGCCTAGCCTGTGGCATCGTGGCAAGCCCACCCAGTGACAGGAATCACTGACAGCAAGAGCTTGGCCACACAACAGTCACTGTTGTTTCAGGCACCCTAGGAAGTGCTGGAGGCCACATGAGGTAGGTCTCTGAAGGCATCTGATTCTACAGTGGTCACCCACTTCAACAGCAAATGACCTGCCAGTGAGTGGCAAAGTACATTTAGAGTCTCTTCTAGGACCTGTGACTTGACCATCACATTGACTTTCTCACACTAGAGGGCCCCTCTTCCCTGGGTCTGGGACTGTCTATAGCAACATTTACCTTAGGAGATCAAAGTAGTAGAGATTCTGTAGGACCAAAGGAAGACTCTGAGAACACAGCTCACTCTGAAAGGAAGAGATGGGAAGTGGTCCATGACTGTCCACGAGCCAGTTCTCACGGTTGGCGTTTACCCATTTTTTACATGTTCATGAACAGTGTATTAAAGACGTGCACTCAAGGGATTAAAAGGCAGCTTTCTTAGCCTTTCTTGAATGAGGTACTGTCCGTAAACTCTCTCTTCCTTTTCTGGAAAAATACTAGCAATGGAAAAAGTTTTCCTTCGGTGTGATTTCTTTTCCAGGGAGGTTTCTAAATAAATCACCTGGAAGTGCCCACGGTATGGATGTTTCTGAACCAAGGAGTCTTTGTAGCATGTTGCTTTTGGTCAGCTGGTTGAGACGCCTCACTGAAGTTTCCCACCCAGGGCCAGGCCCTGTTAACTGTCCTGGGCTACATAGGTCAAGACAAGGAAAAAGGAAGTGAGAAACGGGCCCCTCCTGAGGGGTCTTCAGACACCTGACAATCTCATGACTGCTTTCACATATATTATCCCAATTAATCCCCATACTGCCACTCCAGGCACTATTTTACAAAGGAGAAAACAGAGACTTAGGTCACATGACTTGTCCCAGGGTCACACATTTGTTAAATATTAGATTCAAAACCAAGTCTCAGGAATTATTTAAGTATTGTGAAAAAAAAAAAAAAACCCAAACTGACAAACTTTGCAACATTTAATTGAACAAAAAGCAGTTTGAGAACTGCACAGCCCCCACAACCAGAACTGGGTCTTCTAGACTGCAGTGTGGTCAGAACCAGGACAAAAAAGTGAAAAAGAGAAACACAGACACAGGTGTGTCCAACCTATGCCTTGTGGGCCACGTGTGGCCAGGAATTCATAGATGGACATTTCCTCACACCAAGTGTGTCAACAGTAAATACAGTAAAAATCATTTATCAATATCTTGAGAATAATGTCTAATGTTCACCCTTTGTTTAATAAGTACACTAAAGTTATTCAACTAAATAACATTCTGAGTGTTAATTTATAAATTCTGATTAGCAAGGAGTAAAATGGGCCTAAAAGGGACCTTAGTTGGTTTTGAAGGGTAGAAAATATGAAACATATTTAAAGTTCATTCCAGTCATAGTATTTTCAAATCACTAATTAAAAATAACTTTTCTGGAAGGAGCCAGAATCCCTGGTGCTCTCTCCTCAATGCAAGATGTTCGCCTTTCTTTGGTCCTGGATGCAGAACGCTCCCGACATCTAGGAAGGGCTAGACATTTCTCATCAGCCACAGATTCTTCCTCGGGGGAGGGGCATTGCTGTCCTACCTCAGTCATCTACTTCAGCAGACACAGAAGCTGCCAGAACAGACTGCGGGATTCACCACAGCACACATGGATCTTGTGCACATTTGTCCTCTTAGAAGCAAAAGCATCCGGTGTGTTCTGTGGGAGCCCATTTAGTTTTCCTAGTGGCTTTACCCAGCAGGTCTGCATAAAGAGGATGATTGGACCACAGCCCCGAGTACCGGATGTCTGGGATGGTCGGCACTTGGCTGTGCTGGGGGGAGGTCTTTTGCTCCATCCCTTGGCATTCCTTTAAAAACCCTAGGGCAGAGACAGTCAGGCCCCCAATGGATTAGGATCCAGGCCCTCTTGAGGCTATCTTGTATTTTCTATCTTTTTCTCTTCTCTCTATCCCTCTAACTAATATTTCCTGCTGCTTNTACTCAAGAGTACTCTGAGGAAATGTGGGGGTGAGGGATGGCCCCCCACATTCTTCATGCTTGATCTAGCCTGTGAGATGCACCACTGTTTACTGTAGATAGGAATCATTCATTCTCGTTGGTGGATATTTCATGTTGAACACACAAAAGTGTTGTTCCATTCTATGGTGGAACACTTGAGCAATCTTTCACTTGAGCCAAAGACTGTTGCCATTCTAGAACATCTCTCCTAGTGAATATATGTATGTGTGCCCTTTATAAGGTGTACACCAAAAGTAGAACTTCTAGATGCCACGTGGGACTATACATCAAATGGCTATGTGTGTGTGTGAACTTTCTGATTACTCCAATTAAATTGTAGTATGTGTGTTATCTCAGAATAGAATGCAGGACCTTACGAACATTACATATATCACATATCTACACTGTCTATATCCCCAGACCTCAGGAAATGGCAGGCTAATGTGACATGAATATGGATATTTAAACTCCGGGCTGAAGAGATGGTTCTGAGGTTAGCGGCACTTGTTACCCTCACAGAGGATCTGTGTTTGGTTCCAAGCATCCATACCTTAGCTCACAACCATCCTTCATTCCTGTTCCAGGGATCTGATGNCTTCTGACCTCAGACACAGGCATGCACATGGTACACACACACATACAGGTAAAACACTCATATACATAAAACAAATCTGAGATGCCTTAAATCTCTAACTAAAACAACCAAAACATGGATTTTCGGGAAAACACATTGTGCTGGCTAGGCTTATGTCCACTTGACACACAAACTAGAGTTATCTGAAAGGAGGGAGGCTCAGTTGAGACAATGCCTCTGTAAGATCCCACCGTAAGGTATTTTCTTAATTAGTGNTCAGTGGGGAGGGCCCAGCCCATNGTGGGTGGTGCCACCCCTGGGCAGGTGGTCCTGGGTTCTATAAGAAAGCAGGTTATGGGGAGCAAGCCAGTAAGCAGCACTCCTCCATGGCCTCTGCATCAGCTTCTGCCTCCAGTTGCCTGCCCTGCTTGAGTGCCTGTCCTGACTTCCTTCAATGATGAACCGTGATGTGGAAGCACAAGCCAAATAAACCCTTGCTTTTTGGTCATGGTGTTTCATCACAGCAATAGAAACCCTAAGACACACATTGTGCTCAAGTGGGCTTTATTCTAAGGGGTGCTCTAGTGTTACCCAGCNAGTCAGCAACTTTTTAAGATTTATTTTTACTTCTGTGTGCATTTTTGTGTAGGTACAAGCATGTGAATGCAGGTGCCTTGGGAAGTAGCAGATTCCCTGGAGCTGGGGTTACAGGCAACTGTGAGCAAGCATACGTGAGAACCAAACTTGGATCTTCTGCAAGAGCAGTATGAGCTGTTAACATCTGAGCCCCCACTTCAGCCACACTCAGCAACTTCTGAAGGAAGTAACACATGATCCTATCAAAAGATGTGGAGAAGGTATCTGATAAAGTTCAGCAGCTGTTCCTCATGTCTAGGTAAAACTGGATGAAACACTTGAATAAAACAAAGATTACTGACCAACGGGCAACACAAANACTCTAAATAACTAGTGTTGAAGCCATTTCAACTTAAGTCAGTAGTAGATAGGGATACCTTATTGTCAGCATTACTCAACACTAGAGTCCCAGGCAATTAAGGTGTCAGTAAAGAAGATCTGTCAATCATCAAAAAAGAGCAGAGTATTCTTATAAAATATTATTTTGAAAACCCCCAAGATACTAGGAAAAAACTACTAAGATTAAGGAAATTTAGTATTATGTTTATTGTACACAATATATATTTATGCAGAAACAACACACCTTAAAAATAGAAACGGTGAAATTCATTCATAATAACAACTAATAAAATCATAGGAGTCAATTAAAGAAAATTCTCAAATATTATTAGTTATTAATAAAATATAAAAAGTATGTTTTTCTTAGCTGAGAAAATTATATCCTATGTCAAAGTTTCCAAATTAACTTCAACCACTAATTAGAGAAAATTGGAGTAAATAACAAATTTCAAATGCCTAAGACTATTCAAAAAAGGTACTGAAAAGAACGGGGGTATAAGACGTGGGCAAAACTACACTGTTCTATACTATAAACCACTGTAAATAAATATAAAGCCACTGTAATTAGATCCATTTGTTGACACCTATGAAGAGAAATAAAAGTAAAAATGATAGCATACTAAGAAATGTCATTATATGTGAAAATTTCACCATGTTGGTATTTTAATTCATTAAGAAAACTGTATTTATCCCTGTGATCACTGGATCAGGCCAGTGACTGATGGAGACAGATGTGGGCACTGAGCGGATCTCCAGGAGCCCAATCGATGGGAGACAGGGGGCCCTCTATGAGCAAGGGACTAAGAGATCATGATGGGAGGGTGTGCAGAGATGGCCAACCAAACTAGTGGAGATGCATGA
>LZPO01008688.1:0-15132 GCA_001675575.1 Neotoma lepida | reverse complement strand
TTGAAGGTGCTCACTATCTACAGGAAATTAGAAAAGGTGAAGTTCAGAGAAACATATAGACTAAATCAATGTATGTGCTGGCACATGCATGTTTGGATGAACATGCTAGGTCCTGATCGGGAAGGCAGGAGTGAAGGGGCGTGGTGGAAGATGACTAATTCTATAAGCGTACATCTTTAATTCATTTATTAGTCTGCATAAATTACATGGGCTATTAGTCTTTCATCTGTGTCAGATGAGAGAGACATTAAATTAACCCCTTTCTTGTGGCTCTTTCCCCCAGCACTTACCTCTATTATTCTGTGTGTTTTGCTTAGTGTGCCTCTGGCTAGAATGGATGGGGTGTCAGGTAAAGGCTTTTGTCTGCTCACTCTCAGGCTCCTAGAATGGCACACAGCTGGCACTAGACTACAGGAGAGCATAGAGAGAAGGGATGCCCTTGACAGGGTCAGGCACCTCTTCTCCCATGGGAATGGCCCAGCCCCAGATGGACAGAATGAGGAGCTTAAGGTGTCAAGATGGAGCCACCTTGAGTTGTCTCTTGCTACTCAGGAAGTAAGATCCAAATTCCTCCCAAATCAGGGCACAGAACTCAATCTTAGGGCCACACTGACGAACCTAAATGCATGTGAGCATTATCCAATGACTGGGAGGGTATGTATACATGCCTGTACAAGTGGAGGCCAACCTCAGCTGTTATTCCCTGGGAGAAATCCACTTTGCTCTTTGGAGTGGGGTTTCTCAATGTGCTGGAACTTGCCAATTACTGCAGANTGGCTGCCAGCAAGCCCAAAGAATCAACCTATCTCTGCCTCCCCAGAACCACATCCTGGTGTTTTATACGTGGGTTTGAGAAATGGAATTCAGATCTCCATGCTTGTAAGGCAAGCACTTTACAGGATTAGCCCTTTTCCCAGCTCCTCTCCCCCACCCCCTGGCCCTTTATTTTGAAATTATGTGTGTGGGCCTTTATGTGGCCAGGGGCACCAGACTGTCCTTGAGCTGGACAGGTGGTTTTGAGTGGGTAGATGTGGGTGCTGGGAACCACATAAGGTTCCTTGCAAGAGTGGTAAGTGCTCTTAACCACTGGACCTTCTCTCCAGCCCTTCTTTGCTTTAGATGATCTATACAAATTTNGAGTTTTGAAATAATACTCTGCTTATTCAGCCAACAAATATCTGAGTCCTTTCTAGATAGTATATCATCAAGCAAAGTGCTAAGGGGGAATACAGTAAAACAATTATGGTCCCTGCCGTAAGGAGCTTATGAAGACAGAAGCAAATCCTTGTTAGGTGGCAAATGGTCAGCTTGTAACATACAAAATGTGAGCTTATGACAGAGAATCAAGACACTGAGCACAATGCCCTCATCACTATATTCATGGTGACGCATAAAGTTCCAAAGCTTTCCAAAGACGACATATAACTGTATCATAAGTTTCTTGTTAATCTTTGTACTTCCAACATAATTTTTAAATCACACAAAATAAAAATGTAATGTGTTTATCAGCAGAGGCCAAGGTGTGTATAAACTTTATACACTGAGGGTATAACATTGCTTGGACCTACAATCACGTTAAAACAAAACACCTGCAATTAGGTGTGTATTCAAGCAGTCTACAGAAATAAAAGAGTTCATGGCTTTGTTTAAAATGTTGGCCACTGGAGTGTGGGTGTCTTTTCAGTGCATTGATTTCACTTCCTTTGGATATCTATCCAGTACTAGGATTGACAAAATTTGGGATTTTTTTAGGATTTTATTACTGCACAGGGTTGCACTAATTTATAATCCCCAAAATATTGAATTTTATTTGTTCTTTCTCCGGATCCTTGCCAGCACAATGGGATTCTATTCAATCATGAAATACTGTCATCTGCAATAGCATGTACAGGCTGAAGGACATGTCAGAGAACGTATGTCAGGTATATAATACGAAGTACTATCTCACCAATGCAGAAAATCATTGAAGTACCTCACTGAAGATCTCACAGTTGTTATCAGAGACTGATGGGAGTAGTAATAAATTCTGGTGTTCTACCAAACAGCAGGGTTAAATTTGCTAATGTCAGAGAGGACTGCAAAAGTAGTCACCATAATTAAGCTTCGAGTGACATACGGTATGCAGCTGAATCAAAACACCACACTGTACTTCATAAATATGCACAGGTATTATGTCAATTAACAAGGATGAGCTGGAGAGATGGCTCCGTGGTTAAGAGCACTGGTTGCTCTTCCAGAGGACCCATGTTTGATTCTCAGCACCCACATGGCAGCCCACAACTACCTTTAACTCCAGCTCTAGGGATCCAATGCCCTCTTCTAGCCTCCACAGGCACAAGGCATGCTCAATGTGCACATGCATACCTGCAGGCAGAACATTCATACACATCAAATAAAATAAGAGAATCTGAGAAAGGGCAAGAGGAAAGGAATGAAAGGAAGCTTGCATGTCTGAATTAGGAGCGAGCCTGGCTCCTTCTGAGATCCATCAGGAAACTGAGCGGGTAGTTTCAATGAAGAACAGCTTCCACTTAAATGGCCTGGGACTAAACGCTGCCTGGCTCCCTCTGAGATCCATCAGGAAACTGAGTGGGTAGTTTCAATGAAGAACAGCTTCCACTTAAACGGACTGGGACTAAACGCTGCTTTAGTAGTCTGTGTACTCTGAAAGTCTGTAAACATCAACTGGGAGAGCCCAACTCTACTGCTGTTAGCTCCAGGAGATGACCCCACTATTAAGAGTACTTGTATATTATACATGCTCATTCTGACACTTACCCAGTGAACAAGGGTCCTCAATTACCTACAGGCATGAAAACGCTGGCTTCTCAGCCAGCAGATACTATCATTTAATGCATAGCACTATGACATAGCATTGGACACCGGGGTCGGGGTGGTTCCCAAACACCTGTCAAAAGATACATGGAANCACTGGGGTTTTCTTTTTCTAAAATGTGCTCTGAAATGATTTTATCAATAGGATTCTCTGAAATATATGGGGAAAGATACAACTTTTAAAATGTTTTTAAAAGCAGCTAAAACCATTCAAAACAGTACTCGACCTTTTAAAATGATTTTCCTCCATGAGATCATCACTCAGTTAACATTACTTACATGTCTTCATTCTGACATACGTAAATGACACAACACATTGTCATGTTGTGTCACATGACACATGAAAATGGCTCCCTACAATAAATTAAAATCTGCTGGCTGCTANTTTACCAGCCAGAAGGTTCTAGAATACTTGGTGTTAATCTGTTTAAATCTTTAATTATATAGGACCAATGTAAAACAGAACTGGAGCCTTTGATTTTTTTTGGAATTAAGAGAGATCGTCTTTCAGCCCTTTAAGAAGGAACAGAAGGCACACTGTCCAGGTCACAGGCCTGGCTGCTTTTCTTTCTTTCTCATTATCACCCAGTTACTCAGCAAACTGCTGCTGCTGGAACTGCTTTAGCTCTCATGCCTCTTGGTTTGTCAGTGAAAACAGACTTGCTTGGTCACACTCAGACAGGAGGGATGTAGAAGTCAGTACGTGTTAGCATTCCAGCACACTGCACGGACAAGCACAAGCTGCGTTTTCTCTAACTCGAGTGACNCAGAAGTTTTGCTTTCTGTGAACTTTTTCTTCTCTAATAAAAGCAAACTTTCTCACCTGGGGATGGTGGGGCAACGATGCTGTTATGTAAATATCTGCCTACCTATTTTCAAGTATTTTACTTGAGGTGATTGGGAACCTGGAACATAAAAGCTATGGCACATGGGTTAACATTCCCAGCTCTAGCATTCTGAGAGCTATTTAGGAGAGGTCTTGCTGTCGGCTCTTTATGGCACTGGGCTAATTAGNTTTCTGGAGTGTACAGGATAAGTCCAAGTGGAGTCAGCATCTGGACCATTCTCTAAGTAAGCTGAGTGGCTGAAACCAACTAAGGAAAGGAGAATTTTATGTGAGGACACTTGCAGACTTTCTCACTAAAATCACTAGATCGTTATTCAAACTTGCTTAACTACGGCTACCACAACCTTCAATCTAGAATCAATGCAAGACAAGGGTAGGCTTAGGACTTTGTGGGCTTCCAGTAAGTTGTTCTCTTTTGGTGGAGCTGTGTTGTGTTAAGGCTTTGAAGTCTTCAAGACACAGTTCAGTGACAGTGCTGGACTAGTTTGATGCTGGCTTGGGTTTGATGCCCGGCACTGAAAAATGTGTAATAAATACCACCACCCAAAAACCACCCCTAAAAAATGATTCAAATTTCCTAGAGCTTCACGCAGTGTTGCTTCACCGATGAGTGTCCTAGCACATGGAAACTGAGAAATTCACAGGCAGAGAGGTGTTCTGAGATTATGGCGTTGGCCTTAAAAGGAAAACCAGACTCCCAGGTGCTGCTGAGAATACCTTAAGTNCAGGACAGGGCTGGGATCTCTCAAAACCTCAGTGGTCTTGGGAAACCCAGTGCAGGTCACACGAGGGCCTGGGCCCAGGCTGATCTTAGGGAATTCAGCAATAATTACTGCAATTCAAATAATTTTGAGTTCTCTTGACCTTCCAAGGTAGATTATTCCAAAAGGACTCTAGCAAATCACATCTTAGCTCCTATTTAAAAAGACAAATGGGAATTTCTGACAATACTGAAAATTCCATTCCTCATTACCATGCCAACGTATAACAAAGAAGAGTGGACAGATTCGAGGGTGCTGAAGAGGTCTCCTAGATTCCATATTGTATCGTGGGTTTGACATNGTATGTCCTGGGCAAGCGAATGCTTGAAAAGGAATGGTGACTTGTCAGGGTCCGAGGATGTAGAAGATTTTTGGTTGGTTAGTAGCCCAACAAAGGAGGAAGAACATTAAATTTACACGTGTGTACAATTTAAAACAATTATTTGAAAACATGAAATACTAGGTAAGTATATATGCCATTCGTCCCTGAGAGCGGCACTGAACTGAGCTCATGGGACATTTGAATTTCACTGGCTTTCCTCAGGTCCAAAGTCTTCAGAATAAGCATTTCCATCTTTCTCACAGTCTGTAGTGAGAATGTTTTGTTACTTTGTACTTGTACCAACTGTGTCTAATACTCTTCAGTTTCTCGGCATCCCTCTATCAACCCTCTAACAAAAGCCTCAGATATTAAAGCATTTCAACTGAATCACTGCAAAGTTATAACTAGATTCCCAAGTTGACAAGCAGTCCAATTCACGACACACCTATGAGCACATTAACTATTTTGTACACTTTATTTAAAAACAAATAATACACTTAGAGCCACCAAAACTGGATATCATTATTAGCTTATCCATACCCTGAATTTACAAAAGGAACTTCTTGCACCACAAAAATTAGCATTTGGATTTACATTAATTGATATTATAACTAAAATTTAAGACACCTGAATATCAAACAATCTGGCCCAGGGCTCACCAGTTGGGGGTTTGGATGTGGAGAGAAAGGGTTATTTAGGATTCTGAACTGATGATACCCTGAGGTTCACTCCAGTAAACTGATATTGATAAGACATGAAATAAGTGGCAGAGTTTTAGTATTACAAAGAAGTGGTTCTTCCTAAAAACAGGCATTGGATCATATAGCTGAGGAGGGATAGGGGATACTCCTTAATCTGGAATAGAAAAAAAAAGTGTGAAGGGGGGCTATATTAGTTTTTCTCACAAGAGGCCAACATCAGCCAATGAAGAGAAAGCAGGAAGAGTGGGATATGGCAGACCGAAGACTTCCTAATACTGAATTGACAACTCAGCAGCTCTCCACAAGTCACTTCTAACCCCAGTCTCTGAGACCCTTTCAGAAAGAGCTAACGTACAACAGGGAAAATCATTCTACATTAACAAGGCACTCACTGGTTCACAGCCTGGTAAAAACCCAGGCAGACATTGAAGTTAATTTAAATTAACATGAACTTTCTAATTTGCACCAGAGGGATGATGAGCATGTGGTCCTGGTTAAATGAAATCTAAAGCTTGACTAGCCAAGATCCAGAAAAAATCCTCAGCACCACTTCAGAAACATTGTTAGAATAAATAGTGCATCTAAAGATCTCTTTTGGTCTAACATAAAACTTTTCAAAATTAACAATAAAACTGATGTAAAGGTTCTGTTAGATACTTGGTCAATGTGGAGTCCCTTCCACTGACACGGAGACCTAGCTGCAAGCTTGATATGGACAATTACAAAGCTTTCAGTGGCAAATGCAAAATTGATTCAAATCATTTACCTGCTAAACAGGGATATATTCATTTTCTGACCTTCCACTAACATAGACTTTAGGAAATGATACATTACACACACACACACACACACACACACACACACACGCACACACACTTCATCAGATACTACTTTTGTACAACCAGAGTCCCAGTGTCAAACACTCAATACCGCAATATAAACAAACAAGTAACATAGTCATGGAGGCAACTTATAAGCCAGTGAAGTGAATAATTACATACCTAAGAGAGTGGAAATAACTTTCAAGAAATAAAGTAAGCCAAATAAAATTATACTTTTTTTTTTTTTAAACAGGTCAACTTTTTATTGTTGTTTTGAGACAAGGGCTCATGTAGCCCAGGCTGGCCTTGAACTCCCTAGATAGCTGAGGATGTCCTTGAACTTGTGATCTTCCTGTCTCCACCTCTCGGGTGCTAGGATTACAAGAGTGTGCCATTATGCCTGGAGTTTCAGGTAAATTCAGTAACAATGTGATTCTTGGTTAAAAATAGTACACATGGCAACCAGGGACTAACTCTCTCTACACAACTAAGAACACTGGTGGTGTTTTAAGCCATCCTTGGGGAAAACAAAACAAACAAACAAACAAGCAAAAAACCTAAAATTAGTCCTAAGTGTTTCAGTCTGCTTTGTGATGACACAACTGAGATGGCAAGGCCTGGAGAAGCACCAACAGATTGTTAAACTGCATCAACTGTCATCTCTAACGTCACAGATTGTTAAACTGCATCAACCGTCATCTCTAACATCACAGAGATCTGTTCTACTTAAAATGGCAGCAATGACAATGAGGTAGATATGAGAGAGGCCATTTAAATTCTTCAAGACTATTCTTAGGTGGAATTTTAATTAGTTCAAGTGTTTCATCTAAAAATGATTTTTACTAGTTCAATCCTCATCATATAAGAATTTCATGACATACTCTTGTGAACAGAGGAAATATGTGAAGTACTAAAAAAAAAAGCTTCAAAAACTTACAACATCAATGAGAATCCCATAATTCTGGGGAACCAATAATTTGTTATCTGAAGTTGATTTTAATTAAAAAACAGCTATTTATTCTTTACCGAATTTTCTAGGAATTCACATTTGAAACTCTTGGAAAGCATATAAGGTGCTCCAAAGAGCACAAAGACTATGCATGAAATGTCCCCTGAAGTCCTAGAAGTTGAGCAGATACATTAAAAGACACTGACTGTCACAAATAAGGATCTTCACAGATCGGCGCACGCGCCCACACACACACACACACATACGCACACGCACACACACACATACACACACATACACACACACACACGAGATCTCTCACGCTCTCTCTTGCCCCTCCCACCCCCTGACACAGATTCAATAATCTTCACCCTCGCTATAAGGCTGCATTTGTAGGTTTTTTAAAGGCACCTCTCACTTTCTAGCTATTGCCTTCTCGATGACACATTTTGTCAAAAAGCTTGAATGTTCAATGGAAATAGTTCAGTACTGAGAATGGAATTT
Organism: Neotoma lepida; assembly: GCA_001675575.1. NCBI lineage: Eukaryota > Metazoa > Chordata > Mammalia > Rodentia > Cricetidae > Neotoma > Neotoma lepida. Next base: position 7,392 of record LZPO01008688.1, on the reverse strand, counting down.
TTTCAATTCACATTTGAATAGCCAGGTTTTCTTACATTCAGATTTTAATAAACTAGAATGACAGTCTTTAAAACAAGCATGCTAGCCTATAATGAATATAGTATATACAGTAATTTAAACACTTAGAACTATATATTATACTGTAAAAGCAAACAGCACAACACTCGTCATACTCATCAACTTCTGAGTACACTACCTCCAAAAATGAGAACACAAACAGTAAAATGCACCCATGGTTTAGATATATATATATAGTCTATATATTATATATATCCCTATAATATATATAATATATATTTATAAAATATACATACATTTTAGACATCTTTCAAATAAAGAATCATTATCTCCAAAAGAAATTTATAGCAAGAATACTGAAGGAATGGAAGTCAGATAAACAAATAATTTCTCACAAAGTTCATTATCAGTGATACAGTTCAATTTCCCCCTTTTAGCTACAACTAAATGATTAAAAAAGCTAAATACTTTGCATAACTATCTGTATAATGGCAAAAATTGATAAATTTGTTCAATAGAAAAATACTGAAGGTCATTCTATCACTTATTTGTTTCTGGTTTGAGTAGCAAATGAGCTCACGACAGCTGCGGTTTGAGAAGGGTACTGGAAGCTCCCAGAAACGTATCCATAGCACATGAAAATAAGGCAGGGACCTAGCCCACTGGCTGATTTTCATACTACTCCAAAACAGTTCACTCAGAATATTTACAATCCGGTAAATATTTATGAAAGCATTTCAATGATTTTGAATCTTGAAATTGTTCATTTTGTGAATTTTCCTTAGGATGGGGAAAGTCAAAGAAATGTCCATGCTACCATCTGGCTGGAAGACAGCTTTGGCTCATGTCCAGGCTGATAGCAAACAGGGCTAGTTTAGAAGAACTCTTTCTATGTACAGTCTTCAATGGCACAAAGCACACTTCCTAAAGAACTTTAAACAGTTCTGTCGTTTGTATTACACTTCACCTATCTTAGGATTATTTCCCACAGAAACAATCATGAGGCACAGAACGAACAGGGCAGCCTCTCCTGGTTTCCCAGGATGTTGGTGAAAAGAGGAAGACTTGGGTGACACTGAAGGTTTGGGAAAGTAACGAAAGCAGTAACTGTGGTCATAGATACACTACTTCTAACTGGAATCTTCTAACAGTCTACAAATGTTGGGTCAGAAAATCCTTTTGTTCATTTTATGAAGGATGGAAGAATTTACCCTTCAGTGTAAAATTCTGTATCTGCATGAAAACATAAACATTCTCAATTTACTTGTGCATACCAACTGATCTCTTAGGCCTGTTTGTTAACCAAAGCACAAAGATAAAATGTAGTCATGTTAAAATACTACAGCATATCTATAGAACAACCAGGGAAATTTAGCATGAGTCTTGTAACATTAATGAAAATTTGCCTGCACACTGGAGAATTCTACAGGCAAATGGAGGAGTAGAAATTTTTAAAAAGTCAATTACTACCCATATCACCATGAGAACACTACTTCAAAGAATGGATCACCAGAAATGCCATGGCTATGACAATGGAATCATTATAATGGGTTATAATATGTATAGGTATAATATTTTTACAGCATATACATTTTGGTGAAAAGGTAGACATTAATTTCCTTTTAACATTTATATTAGTCTCTGTCATTTAGGAATCTCTATCATTTCGCAGAGAAGGACTGTGAAGGGCATGAAGAGTGCCCAGCAGTTAGAGGTAAGAGATCTGCACGGCTGGGCACTACGTTANTCGGTAGCATTCTCAGACTCCCATGAGCTGACCACATATGAGTCACAGATAAATGTGAAACTTGCCATTTTAAGACATGGTTTTATCTAGACACAGTATTGATTCCTTGTCATTAACATGTGTGTTCCAATGAAATAGTAGGGGGAGGGGAGGAGATAGAACTTCACAGGCATCACAGGTATGACCGTCTTCTGCCTAGATCTCTGTTAAGTTCTCAGAGACACTAATGGAGGACTTCCATGGTGCACTGCTTCATGAAGCATGCCTGAGGTAACCACACACTCTGGACTACACAACATAATAATTATAATTTAAACTGTTTATGGCAGGTGTCAGAAAACATGAATGTGAAAGGCAGGGAAGAAACAGCAAGGATTATTTGAACCAATTATATGGGTGTTGAGAAATGGGTGCTAATAGTTTTCTCCTTTTTCAGTCATTAGAAAGTAAATCTCATCAATATGAAATAATCACTCTAATGCTATAAATACCACACAAATGAGGCCAATTTTTAAACAAATTATTATAGCACTATTNCCTGTTCGCCCTTAAAAATAAACAGAATCTCAAATCTGGATGCATTAAAAACCTGTAGTAAAGCAGGCTCTATAAACTACTGTTCATAATGGGTGCTTGANAGCTAAACTTTAGAATGGTACCACATCAACTTTCAAAACTGTAATACAATATAGAAATCTGCTTGCAAACTAAATATTTGTTTAGCATTTCTGAATAATATACTTAACATATTATTGCATGTTTTCCTCCTGCTAGGTGAAATGCTTTACCATGTGCTTTATGAGAACAGCTGAAAGGAGAGCTATGTTCAGAACTCATTTGAACACTGTCTGGTCATTCATTATACATTATGGGGTTGGCAGAGCAGATCCGGTCTAGTGTGACTACCTAATATGTTTAGCAGATGTCTCAGGGTAGAGTATATCTAAGTTTCCGCTCCACTCATTCCCAGTCATTCAACTTTTAATTATCCATTACAGCATGCCCTGTTTATCAGGAAGGGAGACGCTAAACCTGTTTCGCTCAGGCCTGCCTAGCGAATGAGAACTTCAGAAATAAAAGTGCCTCTTTGGGGGAAATTTGAAAGTTTTCAGGCTCACAGATTCAGCTGAGCTTGCAGCAACCTGAACAAACCTTAATTTTAGAAAACAGTACACAAATTGCAAAACTATACTTTAACAAATGTTCTCTGTGCTCCTTCAGCAGAACAAAAGGGCAGGGTGAGTTGATTCTTGCCCTGGTCTTCTGTATCTCTGTTGTGCAGCTGACTTTTAATAAAGAGCTAGAAGGTGAAGCTGATGGGTCACATCATACAAAGACCTTAGCCAGGGCATCGGCTCCAGCACTGGCTATATAGCATTTGGAAGGGTGGAATGCTACATCATGGATCGATTCTTCAAATTTTTTCCGATGAGCTGTGAACTCTTGGATACATGTCTTACTTTCTAAATTCCATAAGCGTATTGAACAGTCATGACCTATTCCAAAAGAAAAGAGATCAAAAGGAAAAATTTTATCAACATGGAGATGACAAGGACAAATTAGTAATCCACAGCTAAGGTACTTACTGCCAGACATCAAGTACAGGCCATTTGGATCAACTGCTAGACTTGTCACAGCCTCTAGGTGGGCGACCATGGAGTGGATCAGTTTGCCTGTGGAGAAAGACATTGTTACTCTTTACTGATGGCTTTCTTGAGTTCGATCAGAGGCCAACTTCCATGCTACACTGGTTTCCCTAGACATCACTGTCTGTGCCCTTCTTGGATCCACCTTTTCCATCAGTTCAAACAACCTATCTCCCCCTCCTGCCTCTCGTCATGTTAATAAGAAAAAATAAAAACAGCTTAAGTTTCAGATGAGACTTTTAAGATGTGTCTTTTAAGTCACAATAAATTCAGTGAGTTTTACAAGTTCACTAATTACTAGTTAGACATCACTAACTTCTTGTGTACCCTTTAGTTACCAGACAAATTACATGGGCTGATGAGGACAGACAGCTCAAATTCAAAGAGACAAAGGAAAAGAAAGAACACATGGCCACAGGTTTGGTGGAAACAATATACAGAAAAGAACTGTAAAAATTAAATTGCTGGCAACTAAACACAACCCCAAGTGACCATATTAAAAAGGCAGATGGCCAAAGAAATTCGGCTGCTCATACACAGTCCTTCCCTCCCACTTCAGCACTTTGTGCATTTCCTTAGACTGAAATGCAGTCCACTGAGAACTGGGAACACCCCATCCTCAATCCAGTCAGGTCTCAAATTTTAGTATAACAAGAAAAGACCAACCTGTGGAAAAACACACCAAACAAACGACCTGAGGGTTCTCATATACAACACTGAATCAAGCTAGTTAATACTGAACAACAGAATCCAGCTATTCAATAACTGAGCAATTTAAAACAAAACGTGACTACCAGCCTCTGCTTCCAGTATGTTTCTATTAATACTCTTTATGGATTGCAACAGATCATTTTTATTGGTACTTAGGTTTGTGGCTTTAGAATATGCTATCTGCTTACTATTAAACAACAACAAAAACCATTGCATATTGTATAACAGTCTTAGCAGACACGAATGAAATGAACAGAAATGAGTGGATCAAGTGTTTCATGCCTGTTCCTATACAGCACCCATTAGACACCACAATTAGCTTACTTTTAGTAGGTGGTTACTGCTGTTTTAGTTTCTTATTGCTGTGGCTGGTTTTGCTTCAGCACGACTCAGTCCTTAGTAAGCTCTTACCTGTGTTGTTATCATAGAATTTGATGTGCCTGTCTTCGTGAGCAGTGATGCTGATTGGAAGAGTGGGATGGCTGATGACTCTGTTTATTTGGCAGGAAGAATTGGCTGCTAAAAAGGAAAAATTAAAAATCAATACAAATTAGTGAAAGTAATTTTTTTCATAGAAGGGAGATATAAATACCTAAACAGACAGGAAAAAAGATAAACAATGCAACTTTAGTTTGGCTGTAGTTCAGGTATCCTCCAATTATTTCTTCAGCTTCAGTGCTGTAAAATGAGAGTTGCCTAAGCTAAACCACACTGGCACATTTACAGGTAATTAAAAGTCAGAAGTTCCTTTTCCTCTGCCTGCTTTGCATGGATGCCATCTAAGACTTGGCCTAGAGACACTAATGACATCCAAGTCTACACTTTTGTGATGTTTGCTACCTTAATAGAGTTCTATCATCTGGGCATGGTGATGCACACCTTTAATCTCAGCACTTGAGAGGTAGAGGCAAGTGGACCTCTGTGAGTTCAAGAGCGGCCTGCCTCATCTACAGTGAGTTTCAAGCCAACCAGAGATTCACAGTGAGAGTCCATCTCAAACAGAAACAAACACCACCAATACACACATAATCTTCAGTTAGACCTCAGGTCCTGCCAACAGGGAGCTCTTTCCATGCAGCTGTGATGTAAATACAAATATGAAAAGGAGGGCTTTGGCCTCATCCCTTGTTCCTCTGCATCATAACAGAAAAGATCTTCACCTTGCAGTCTACCAGATTGTGAGTTTTTAAGGAGCATACTAATAATTGCTGTAAACTATTTAAGAGTTTTTGAAGAGACTAATTACTATATTCAGTTTGTTGTTATTTCAATATACAACAGAAAATGTCACATGGCTACGTGGAATAAGTTCTTTGGGTGCAGTTTTTCTGTTGTTTGTTTGGTTTGGTTGCTTAGACTGTGCTGAAGTTTAAAACAAAAAAAGTTTTTTAAAGAAAATGTGTTCTCAGGTTTGGGCAATAGAACACTTTATAATTTAAGCATTCTTCATGGTGACTCGGGCAGTTATATATACTTGTGATTAAGTTTAAAAATGAATAGAGAGACTTTTAAAAAGTAGTATACATACTTGAATCTAGATTGGATTCTAAAGTGAGAACTCGCTGCCGTGTTTCCATGTTAAAGATGCTTGTATATCCTTTGCTGAATGATGCTACCATATGGCTGGGGTCACTGCTCACCAGGTCCACAGAGGCAGGGATTCCCAGTTCTAAGTGTCAGAAATATTCAAAGAGAATGACAGTTAAGCGGTCTGCTTGAGAAAGTACTCAAAATGCAAAGACACAAAACAAAGTAGGATTCTCTTAAGTAAACCGGGCTTACCATTAGAATAAGTTAGTTTATAACCATTCAGTGGGGTTTCTTTTGTTAACTTTTAGCCTTAGTCTACTTTATTATCCTTACCGGTTAAATGTTTTCTACCCATTATTCTGCTAATCCATTCATAGAATGCAAACTTATTTAGAAAGAAAATGAAAACATATGGACCATAAGTTTTAAAGCAGCCAAGGGAAGGGAAGAAATGGTCCAGCTCCAGGACTGCACTTGTTCCCCAGCTGCATCAAACACATCCTTAACATCTGTAATCTTCCCTGGAAATAAATTGTCTTAATTTTTAAAATTTAAACCCCATTTTCTCATCAAATCCTGTTTTAAAGAATTATACATACATTGAAATGTCAAACAATAATGTTGCTATTAAAAAAACAGAAATTTATACAGTCAAGAGTTTATAGAATCATTTATTTATTTGCTTTTTCAGAGTAGGATATTTTACAAAAAATCTGGAAACGTTTAATTTTAAGGACTGTACCTTGGTTATCATTAAACACACTCAGTGCTGGAGCAACCTCAGTTGTATTCCATAAACGGAGAGTGCCATCTGCTGAACAGGACAACAAGCGCTGGTGTGCTGCACTGTAGGCCAGCCCCCACACTGCATCTGTGTGGCCCAGCAGAGGGCCTCTCAGCACAGAAGGATCTGTGTAAAACAAGAAAGTGCAAAACCAGGAAGAAAAATCGTGAAGGCATTATTAGGTTCCACTGTAGAACATAAACTAGAGCACCCGAAAACAGTAAAATACAGTCTTCCTAGTTTCATCATCCTTCTGAAAGGCTGTTGTAATTACAGGTAGTTTGGGAACTATACAAATAGAGTTTGAAAACTCTAAGTTAGAATTAAGAAGCACAACTCAGTTTCTTCAGAAAGCTCTATTTTAATGCTTATTCTATGTTTACTTTAGTTTAGTAAGGAAATGAAAATGGTGGAGGACAGACAGACAGACAGACAGACAGCCTGGGTTTATTCTGGAACTCACCAGGCTGGTTTAAACCCACAACAATTCTCTTCTCCCACCAAGGTCAGGTGGGAGTAGTAGTAGTAGGCCTANACTACTAAACCTAGCCAGAAGGCCATTCCTTAACCTTTGAGGCCCTTTATAATAAATACTTTGGAGGCATGGACTTTAAAACTAATTAGCTGCTTTTATTTCCCTCCAATAACTGAGCAAGAGAATAATGCCTGCATTCAAAGTCATTTGTCAAAAACAGTAATGAAATATGACTACAGATGAGTTGCAACGTTTCAAGTAAGAGACCAGATGTCTAACATGAAGATAGCGTCAACCAACCCCGTATTTCTGTCCAATCAGACNGCAGAGATGAACTCTCAAGAACAGCATGTTTTTACCTTTAGCAGTAGCTATCTGACTGACTCCTGTATTTAGAGGAGTCCTTCTGAATGAAATAAAGACATGCTTCTCTTTACTAGTTTTTAATACAAAATTTTACCCCTAATATATACTATGAAAA